>JANIJI010000001.1:12520000-12537500 GCA_024500535.1 Leptonema lineaticorne
CTATATATAATAATTAAATTTGATGATAAAATTTTAACTTTAATAAAAATAAATTAAATATTTAGAATCATAATTTTTTTAACAACCCTAATTTAATACAAGTATTATGATTTGTAATCTGATTTACGCGTAAAAAATATCAACTAAAACTTGTATTATTAATATATCATGCTGTATTTTTCTCGTAATACAAAACAAAAGTTACGATAGGTCAATATAATACAAAAGACGTGACCGTTTAGGGACAATTTTTTATTTTTTATATATATTTTTATAGTGCAGGTGTGTTCATAATCTGAATTGAAAAAATAAATAAATAAATATATAGCGAATTTAAGCACGTAATGTAATTTTGACGGTTGACGAGCTTGAAGTCTTTTCTTATCCATAATTTTCTTCATGGATTCTGGACAAAAAAAAATATTAAAAAAATCAACTTGTCCCCCCGAATAAACATTAAACGTGCATTAAATTTTATATGGGGTCGTTTGAACGAAAATATTTTCGGCGGCGGGTAAAAAAAATGACAAAGGGCGCGGGGAGAGGGAGAAAGAGGGGGGGTGGTAGGAAAAAAGGAAAATGTGAAAGCGGAAGCACTTCAATATGCCATCGACGTTTTGCTTCGCCTTCAACCAAGCGCCGGCCCCCTTCCCCCCGTTTCCGCTTTTCATTTTTTTTTCTGGAATCCTCCCCTCGTGTTTTTTTCCACCGGTTTTTCCAACTCTTACACAGTCTCGAACGATTTTCTTTTAAACGTATAATTTACCCATTTTAATTTTCTTTTATTACACACATTCGCCCTGTTTGAAGAGAAGCGCGAGAAACGGTCTTCGCAAAGGAAAATTGGTTGTACATTTTCCAATTTTTCACTTTTTTTTTTTTGTAGAAAAATCTCTCGTTTTCAATATACAAGCGAAGAAAACTTTATTTATGTTGTTGAATATAGTTTTATTTCAATATGCAGCACACAACAATCAATAATATTATAGAAAATTGTTTTTTTAATTTAATATTATATAATACTAATATTTTATAATTTAGGCCTAGAATAAATTATTTTATTTTTAACAGTATTTAAAATCAAAATCATATGAATAATAATTTTTATTATTTACAAATTATAATATATCTTTTATTTATATTATATTTATTGAAAATCTATAAATAAAAGTACTTAAATATTAAAAATTAAATATATTTATTTTACTTCTTTTGATATTTTTTTTAATTAAAAATAAAATGGCAACTAGGATACATTAATCGAAAGACACAAATAATCCTTCAAAGAGCCGCATGTGGCTTGCGAGCCGCAGTTTAGCCACCCCTGTTATACACCAATTTTAAACAATATTTTTTTTTGATATAAAATATATAAACAACGATTGATGATGCATTAGAATATATGAAAAAATAATTTTCGAATAAAATGTTGAGAGCCACTGGCGTATTACGTTGCATTAGATTCAGTCTATTTCGGAGATTATCCCGGTTAAAGTAAGTATAACATTTTCCGTCGTCGGGTTAAAATTGTTCCGGCTATGCGTGCGTACAAAACAGTAACGGCATTAGTACTCTAACGGTACAGTATCATCACGCGCGTGTACTCGCACGAGTACAGTCAGTGCTCGTTCGTAATATCGTACAGCTTAAATTACTCGCATATCCGCAGCGGGGTGCGCACTAATTTAATTTCCACGTGATTACTTCGCATTTCATCCAAGTTTCAGAATAAACAACGCCGAAGATAAAACGTTTCGCAATTTGACGTACAGACGTGAGATTTTAACGAAAATATCACGGATATTAAATTAATCTATACGTAAATATCGAAATCGCTGTATGATTCGCGTTTGCAAACATTAAAAAAGTTAAAAATATTCTTCGTTAATTTTTATGATAACGACGGTTTATAATAATGTAATAAAAAAAATAATATAATAAATAAAATGAAATAAAATATAAAAAGAAGTAGCGTAAGATTAAATTCGCGAGTGCGCGAATTTCGAAGGAAGCGTTCAAAGGCTTCGTTGACAAAGAAAATCTTAAATAAAATCCTTTCATACGCTTGTGCGCCCTTATTTTTATTTATTTATTTTTTTTTTCGCTACTTTTCCATCCGTGCTACGACCCCCCAATTTCTTTCTTTTCACTTGTTTTGATGTTAAAAAAAAACGTTTTTATTTTATATAATATATATATATATATATATATATATATATATATATATATATATATGAGGGATTTATGCGTATATAAAAAATAAAAGAGGAAAGCTTGTTTGTACAATTCCGGATAAGGGGTTTGATAGAGCGAGTCTCGTCTTATATGGGCGTCTTTGGAATGCGACTCTCAACATTCGCCCCCCTGCCTCCGTTTTCCACTTTCAATTGTTCGTTTGAATAAATAAATCCCGCGTTTGTCGAGAAATTGCCGCTCCGTGACGAATAGTCGTATAAAAGTGAATTTAATACGTATACGTATAAATGCATTGCTATAAAAAGAAATTAGTAATATATTATAAATATATTATATAATAAATGAGTGTTGATGATAAATTTTCCGAAACAAAAGTTGATATAGAAAGACGAAAAGTAAAAATAAATAAATAAATAAAAGTTGTGAAAAAGTTGTGCGGAATAGAATAGAAAAACAAAAATGATGCGACGACAATATATATATATTAGATGAGAGAAAAAAAGTAAGAACATAATTACAATATTTCGGAAAATTCTCAGTGAAAATGACGAATTAAATCTGTGCTTTATTTTTATATAAGCGGTTGAAATATGAATTGTTTTATATATATAAAAAATATATATATATATATATATATATATATATATATTGTGTCAAAACTATGTCCCCGTATTCGTCTTTTGAATTTTCTGAATAGCCAGAAGTCGTATGGAGCCAAATCGGGCGAATACGCTGATTGCGATTCGATATTAATTTTTTGACCAATGCAGTATGACATGTTGCATTATCGTGATAAAGGAACTAAGAGTTTTAAAAACACTTGTAACTAGAAGATAATTAAACCCTTTGATCTAGGAAAAAAATACAATTTACATGCCTTCTTAATGCCCTGCAGTTTTAAATTGACAATTTTACTTTACTTTTTGATCACAGTATATTTTTCATATTTAATTATTAAACAAAACATTTTAATTTATATGAAAAAAAAATGTAATCGAGTGATTACAATTTCGAGTAGAATCGACGTATTTTGTTTACAATTACGCTTTAAAAATACAAAGTAATTTCATGTTTCAAATGGGAATCGTATAATTAAAATTCGGATTAAAATTATCCCGCGGGATTTCAACGCGAATTTCCTTGTACGATTGCGGAAAATATATTCGAAATAATATTTAGCATTATATATATATATATATATATATATATATATATAATTTGGTTTTCCACTCGATTAGAGTCCCTTTTATTTCGCCTATTTTTTTTTGCTTTTTTCTGATATAATTTTGGATTTGTTTTCCACTCGAACGATGGGAAAATTGATACAATATATCAAAAGGCGATTGTTAATTATATAATGACTATTGCTGAGCGAATTTTCGCGGATTTTTCTTTTCATTTTCCATTAAAATTTAATATAATTTTATTTGATAATTAGTAAAGATTAACATTATTAAATATATGTATATATATATATATATATATATATATATATATATATATATATAAGTTGTTTTTTATAGTACAAAAATATGCTTCTTTCACAAATCATAATGGTTTCATTCAATATACTATATTTTTTAGATGAATGAAAAATATTTTTATATAATATACAGATCATAACAAAAATAAACTATACACAAAAAACACACATTTTAACCTTTAGTCTGCATATTAATATCATTTTTCTTTTACTTTACGATTCTATTTTATAATTTCAAATTATTAATAAAAATGATTAATACAATTAAATGAGAATTTTAATCAATTTCATATAATATAATCTAATTTTTTTGAATTAACACGATCACGCTGGAGTCACCCGATGAAACAGTTTAGTGTGGGCCACCGGTGGTACACGCCGACGTGAACGTGTTAAATACATTTTTCTTATAAAGATTGAATGTTTTTTGTCCATTTTTTATACGTAAAATGAAGCACAATAATTTTCTTTCACGCGGCAGACAAAAAGATTAAATATTTACGCGTCTCATTTTTTGGAAAATTCAGCAAAAAATATATTTTTTTCTTTTTTTTACACGATTTATTTTAATCAGTGAGTGCATTTTTATTTTAAACGAGTGATGTGATACAAACAATGTTGTGAATTCATAATGAGTTTGCCGATGAGCGCATTCCGTATCCTGTTATTATTAATCCTGGAAAATTTCACCGAAGGATGCTACGTGTTTCCGAACGGTGAGTACAAGTTTTCAGCCATTTTCAGCATCGCGTCGAATGCGAAACAGTACGACTGAAAAATTAATCGAATTTCAGTCGAAAATAATAACATAGTATTATTAGATAGAGCCTCTCACGTTCAGTAATTGCCCTGTCAATTGCAGTATCAACAAAGAAAATTATTAAAGAGAATTTATCAACGCAATAGGCGATCTTGAGAATTTATTTCCGATATTTTTCGTAGAAATTACACAGCTGTACACCCTTATATATATATATATATATATATATATATATATATATATATATATATATATATAATATGAACCGGTAACAAAAGCGCAAAAACCCTAATTACGGGGTTGAAAAAGTGGGTGGTTTTCGTCCCAGACAAAAATGTTGAGGGTGGCTGCGACATCAATAGCAAATTACGAAAACCACTGCCTTCGCCATAAACTAACCTTTTTCAAAAAAGGGGTACCATCTGGACTATTGTATCCCAATTAAAATGCGTTGTGCATTTTTTATTTTATCAACGGTTGGTTGTATTTTGTGGTATATATATATATATATATATATATATATATATATATATATATATATAAACGCGTGTGTGCGTTCGTGTGCTTTAGACGTCACTTGAATAACTTCATAATAAATGAGTATCATTTTCATACTCAATAAAGTTTCATTATCTTAGTGCCGCAAGTGGTGCCTTTTATCTAAAAATGATAAACGATATTATATTCTAATGAAATAAACTAAATATGTAACAATATAAACTATACAAATTAACTACTTAAAAATATTTATTAACATTGTATTATCATATAAATTAATCGATAAATGTTCCATTGTATAATTATTCGTCATATCGCATTATTAGTGGCATTTATATAGTAAAAAATTATATAATTATTTGTTATTAATCAGTCGATTATTTTGTAAATCTTTTAATTGATTCTTGCATTGTCATCGAGAGTGAGCAAGTCTACAAATTTTCAGCTTAATCAAACATCGAAAAATGCTCGAAAAATCGATTACAAAATTCCACCAGGACAAACTGACAACGTGAAACTCATATAAAAGTGTGTAATAATAATGAATAAAATAAATATATCGATTAAATTTATGATTATTATAACATATAAAGGGGAATAAAACAAATTATGCGTTGTTTAAATAGAATAATTTTCCATTATGAAAGATGTGTACAAAAATATAATAAATCGGATAAACTGAATTAATTTTATAATTTTGTAGTTGAGTATTATTAAACATAGTAGGAAAATGAATCAATTCGTCTGAAATTTAGTCTCGCACTATTTGCTGAGAAAATCTAAAATGTACGAGCACATCTGAATTTTTGATGGAAAACTTTTGCTTTCCTATGAAAATTGATGGAATCGTACGTGAAATATCTCGAAATTGGAAAACTCGGAAAATTCAATTATATAAAAGATATATAAAGAGCGCATTATATATATATTTATATATATATATATATATATATATATATATATATATATATATATAATATATTTGGATCAGAACATTATTTGCGATATTTAAACGTCAAGTTTTTTATATAACAATAATATATAAATGAAAACAAAAAAAGAGAGCCGGAAAACTGGCGGTATTTTCAGATAAATCTTCGTTCGTAAATCTTTAATGTGGAGCTTTTTTTCGTTTCCGGTTATAAAGGTTGTACCGCAAAAATCTTTAAAAATTAAAGACCGGATAAAAATTTTCGACGCATTTTCGATGGGTTTCGCTTCATTGAATTAGGATTTCTGATGATTTTTGAAATATTCAAGATCCAAATGATAAATTAACTTAATATATAATATTTCAATCGCAAATACGAATATTCATAAATGCCACGATAAATTTTAATGAATTTTAAGGAGCGTTTTCCGGACACTTTCCGCGATTTTGACTTTTCATAATTAAGCAAAAAAATTTACGCTTGAAATTTTCAGTGTAATTTTTTTTTGATATTCGAATTTATGTATTATATTATTTACGTATTAATTATATATGTAAAATTTACATATTATAGTGGACAGATTTTTTTATTGATTTCATGATAAATACGAATAGAATTATGCGGTTGAAAAAAAGTTATAATTAAAATATTGCATATATGACGAGATTTTATTCACGATATGATGGAACGAATGAAAATATTTTCATTACTTTGAATCATTCTGTATTTTCATGTAAATTTTGCACGCGAAAAAGTTTTTTTTTTATTCAATGAAGTGTATATAAATATATGACGTGAGCGAAATTGAAAAATAAAAAGCGTTTCAGAAACGAGATACGTCTTCTATTTTAAAATGCATGAAAAGTTTTCTGAAAATTTTCACAAAGTTCTGATGCAACTTTGACATGCATTCATTGGATATTTATATATATACCATATATATTTAGAATTATTTTTCTGAAAATTTTACCTCTGAAATTATTAATGATTTTATAATTTTCCACGCGCATATAAATAAAATTTTATATTTAACGTAAATTTAAGTTGGCATTTTATATTAAAAGTTTAATAAAATATGTCTTTTATAATTTAATATATTATATTATATAATATTTATATGACAGAGAAAATTTTAAATTATTATTATTAAGTGACTTTTCAAAGAACAGTTTATTTTCATGAAGTAGATTTCGTATACGTTTATTTTAAATGATCGTTTAGCTCGAAGCTATTTTTGCGCGATTGTTTTGATAGGAAACCGTTTGATTTCATTGTAAGATTTTCCCAAAATAAATACAGAAATTACGGTTACCCGTTATCTAAATTTAAAACGTATTCATAAGATAAAAAAAATACATTTCAAACCGAAGCGAATATATGACTGAGCAAGTTTACGGCGAAGATTTTAATTGAATTCTCATTTAAAAAAAAAGCGAAACGGAATACAATTAAATGTGGATCGTTTTGTCGACAAAATCGAAGGCTGTATACAAGTAACAAGTTTTCGAATAAAATTTATATTTTCCCGGGGATCGTGACATTTCTTTTTTCTCGTCATCTATTACTCTCTGGGGTGTGATTTTCTTCGCTTTTATTCACGAGGTTTAAACGCATTTTTCCATTGGGGTGTGATTTTTATTTATGTGTACATTTTTGTTTTTTTTTTTCAGAGATGAACAATCCCTGCAAGGAGATGGTTTGCGGCTTTGGAGCTCATTGTCAACCATCTGCAGACGGGAGAAGTGCAGAATGTCGTTGTCCTGAATCCTGTCCCAAGTATGGTGACCATGTCGGTTCCAGGGAAGTTTGTGGAAGTGATGGGAAGGATTATAAGGATCATTGCGAACTGAGTAAAGCCGCTTGCGATACGAATACCAATATAACATCAAAATTCATCGGAAAATGTGGTAAGTGATTTATATATATATATATATATATATATATATATATATACTATGTGTATATATATATATATATATATATATATATATATATATAACACTGTGATTAGAAAGTAAGGTGAATCGGTTTATAAAATGTAAATTATTTATTTATTCTTTCAAATCAATTTCATCTACTTCAATCCCCGTCCTTCAGTAAACACACTTTAGCCAAAGCTTTTTCCAATCCTCGAAACAGTAGGAATAGTCTTTTTCCGGTATAGCCTTCAAGACCTTCTTTGATTCGGTTTTTATCTTCTAAATCGTGTCAAAACAGCGTCCTCGCATTGGCCTTTTGAGTTTGCTGAATAGCTAGAAGTCGCGCGGAGCCAAATCAAAACGAATACTGTGGTTACGGAACGATACGAGTCGAGTTTTTGGTAAAAAAGTCGCGAAGAACCAATGCAGTATGACATGGTGCATTTTCGTGAAGAAGAAACCAAGAGTTGTAAAAATACATATAACTCGAAAATAATTAAGCTAAATAAAGTTTAAATAATTAAACTTGGCAAATATTATAGACAGTTCTGCCAACCTAAAAAAAAATTACAATTCACCTGTCTTCCTAATGCCAGGGAATTTTAAATGACAATTTCACCTTAGTTTTTGATCACAGTAATATATATATATATATATATATATATATATATATATATATATATATATATATATATATATATATATATATATATATATATATATATATATATATATATATAATTGTCATAGAATCAATAAAAAATAAGCAATTTCACTAAATTATATAACTTTTATATTGATGGAGAAAAACGTATGAGAATATGTAAAAATATCCCACTCAATAATAAAAAAGGATAAAAAGAAAAACACGAATAAGCTTTCACAAACGTGTGCCCCCTTTTAAAGATTTCGTACCGGGAGCACATTGGCCTTTTATTATTTTTATTTTATTTTATCTATATTTTTCTCATTTCACTTCATTTTATTTTCGGCGATCTATTTCCGCTCAAAAAATGACCTTCTTTTTTATTATTATTTTCTCTCTCTCTATCGAACTTCGTTTCTCATAAGCGATTTTTCGTCGTTGCCATATTTTCTCTTATATATGAAAAAAAAATATTGAAAAACCTTGAAATAAATACACTACGATTTATTATAATATTTCATAAATTATTGCTATCATTTTATTTTAAATAAAATATTCGTTTCGATTATAATTATATTAATTAATGACTTCAAATACACATTCATGGTGTATATAATAATAAGACGAAATTGAACGATAGATTTTCGTATTACAATATATGAAGAAATGATGTTGAATGATCAATCATTCGTGTATCTTGACTGAAAGTCCTATTTTTGAACTCACCTGGCAACCGGTCCGTGAATCAATACTGTCAAACCGAATCGTTTCGTTTGGTTTTCCCTCTGATGCACCCCTTTGCCCCCTCTCCCCCCCGTCCCCCGCTCCGTCCCGGAAAAACCGATTTTCCCCTTCGTGTTTTGTTCGACTTGGCTAAATAATTGAACGAAAGCTGCCTTTATTGCCGCTTTAATTTCAAACTGTTGATTTTTGGGCCGCGGTTAAGGTTTATCGATGTTATTTCAACGTTCAGTCACGCGCCGCCACTGTTGTTATTCTGTGATGTATTGAGAGAAAAAAAATACACACACATATATATATATATATATATATATATATATCATTTGATACGTACTTCAATCAATGATTTCCAATAATCGACATTCATAACGACGGCTTTGCGGTCAAAATATTGTACGCCCGTTGTTTTGATAATGGTTTAAAATTTATTATCTGTGTATTCAATGTATAAATTTTGTTATCTAAAAAAATATAAATCGTTTTATTTAAATTTAAATAAAATGCTGGTTTTTATATTTATATAAAATATGTACTAAAATATTTATTTTTATTATTAATATTTGAATTAATAATCTTATAGCTATAAGACAAATTGCACGAACCCGATCGCCGCTCGTAGGTTTCAACTTGTACTATGTGTATGATATGTGAACGATCTACGCTCGTTGTACGCTGTTATCATTTTATTTATTATTTACTAACGATTTGACGATTGAATACAAATTTTTATACTATATCATAATTTATTCAACTTGAAATATAATGCAATAAGTGTTTAAAAAATACGTTATATCGAGTAAAATGATTATTATATTACCTTGAAAAATAACCAGAATGTGTAAATGTGAATTCACTATTATTATTATTATTGTATTAGCGAAAGAAACAAAACGACCGTAACGAGATCAAGACGATTTTTCCAAAAAAAAAATTTTTTTTTCATCCCTTTCATATTCGACTCGTAGGCGTTTTTAGGGGCTATTCAGCTCATAACCGCTAATCGAGCAAAAACGACGAGCACCTCGAGAACGAATGTAGCATGAAGGCACCGACTGCTCCAGGATAGAAAGGGAAAAATGAGAGAGAAAAAATTGGGAGTAAAAAAAAATGTGTACCGAAAAATCTGAGAGAACGAGAAAGCTTTATATATATATATATATATACATGAAACGAAAGCAATGGCAGAAGATATAAGGAGACGAGCCGAAATACAAATCATCAATAAAAAAAAAAAAAAACCACCCGACTTCTCTCTCCGCTGATGAAAGGGAGAACCCTTAGGGCAAAATTGCTGGATCCATCAACAAAAATGGATTCGATCCTGTTCTCGGAGGCATCGAAATTATAACCCGTCGAAAACGGGGGAAAGAAAAAAAATGCACGAGTAATATATATATATAATACAAACGTATATCGTATTATATGAGACGTCGTTGAAATAATACTGTACGAAATGACTTTGTGATTATCGATGTGCGTTGTTATATAGTTCAGAGATGATAAACCTTTTATTTTTTAAGTGTATAATCATATATGCGTTTTTTTTTTGTGCGATTACTCAATATTCTTACGCATATATTGTATCAGCCAATTTTAATACATAATGCGCCATCTAATAACTTCAATCAGTTGCCGTCGACTTTTTTTTATACGGTCCCCCTCTACCGCAAATTTTTTTTCATACGTTGTGTTAAAATTATTACTTATTGCTTTTACTAATTTACGAAGTTTCTGAATATTTTTTTTGTGCGATTTTTTTTCTGCGGTCCCTATCTACCGCACAAAAACAGGTTTGACCGTATAATGTCTATTGACTTATTATCATACTGATAATTCGTTATAAATTACTGTTATTCGTTAATATTTTTATATAAATACTTCAATTTATATAAATTCTTAATATATATAAACTCGTAATATTTCCAACATTTAACCGTAAATAAAACAACACGCAGGAGAGTAAATACATATATAGAACATATATATATATTTTTTTTATCGTATTGTGTAAATATTTATTCCGTCAAAACACGTGCGTAGGAATTCGTGTTAACATTGGTCGGAATTACCGGTTTAAAACCGGATTTTAACCGATGCTTAATCGGATTTACCGCGATGTATGCAAAAGCGAAACTTAGTCAGTTTAATTAATTGTAACGATGATGAGGCTCCTATGTAATATTCCCATAGTGTCACTCATTTATTTCACGTGTGTGTGTGTTTATGTATATATATATATATATATATATATATATATATATATATATATATACATGCAAACGTGTACTTTATTATAATTAAAGATAATTTTTTTAAGCACGTCATGTTTAAACACTCACGTAAATATAATTAATGCGCCTTTAAATGCTTTTTTATGTTTTAATTTTGAATACATAATCTGATATTAAATTTTATATGCATAAATTAACTTTTTTACTATTATTTTATATTACTCTTTTAACCCAAGTGTGACTGCGCTATAATTTCTAGTATGAAATGTACAATATTATAAATGTAATTATCAATAGTGAAGTATTTCTTTTCATTAGTTATTTAGAAGAGTGGTTTCCAACTTGTGGTACGCGAAATATTATTTAGGGGTACGTAAAATTTTTTAAATTATATATATATATATATATATATATATATATATATATTTATGTTAGGGGTACACTAATGAATAAAGATTGGGAACCTTTGATTTAAAATTATATTTTTTATCTATAACAATTGAGTCATTAGGTCTATGAATATATTTTTTTTTCTGTCTATAAATAAGCTTTTTTATAAAAATATTTTTAATTTTATAACAAAAATTAAATGTTTTTTGATACATGAAAAAAATAATTTTAGAATTATATTTTTTATTTTAATATAATTTATATACATTTTTTCCTTTATGAATTAATATAATTACCATTAAACGACACATTCGTTTATACTTTATACCGTTTCGTAATCGATTATCGAAGAATTTAGCTGTTATAGCAGAAAAACAAAAATAAACAAATAAACAAAACAAAAAATAAATAAATAAATATAACGAAGCAGACTAGCGTTAAAAACAGAAATGGAAAAATAATGTTGAAATAACAGAAATTTCATTTTCGCATATATATATTTATATAAATATATAGTATATATTAAATTATAAAAATGTATCGAAACGTCAAATCAAAGTCAATATTTACGCAGACTTCGTTTAAAAGAGACACGCAAGCGTAATAATAAAAATATATATATTATTATATACAGGTATGTTACGATAGTATTATCGATAATAATAATAATGTATATATATATTATATATATATATATATATATATATATATATATATGTGTGTGTGTGTGTGTGTATGTATGTATGTGTAATTCAGTGGTTCCCATTTTTTTCAATAATATACCCTTTTACTTGATTGACTCTTCAATGTATATATAAAAAATATATTTTATTATACTACTGTGATCAAAAAGTAAGGTGAAATTATTATTTAAAACTCCCAGGTATTAGAAAGTTTATAACATTTGCCAAGCGTCTGTTTGTCAAAAGGTTTAATTATACTTGACTAATATCGTTCCGCAACCAACGTATTTGCCTGATTTAGCTCCGTGCGACTTTTGGCTATTCAGCCGTTTTGACACGATTGAGATTATTTGAAGGAGGATTACTTTGACGATGTTTTTTCATCGTTTCATAGTATAATAATTGTATTTTTTTCTTCTAATTTTCATTGAAAAAAAAAACACATAATTCAATAGAAAATCGTATAATTCTTATTTGAGAATTAATATTTTTTTATACAAATTATTTTCAAATCGATATTTATTTTTCATACTTAAATTTTTCAATAATCAGATTTAATAATTAATAAAAAATAATTATTATTTGTAAAACATTTGATGCTCGTATAAAATGATCATTATATATAATATATCGCGTAAAAAGAAAAAATAAGTTACTTTTAATGTTGAAAGGGTTATTTTTTTTTTATTATTTTTTTTTTTTTGCTAAACATCAACTTGGCTTTCACATAATACGAATATAAAACGTATATTATATATACGTTAGGCTTCGCTTTTCAGCTGAAAAGTGAAATAAAACACGAATGAAAAAATATATACAACAACAACAACAAAAAAAAAACTGAAAAAAGAAAAAGCACGCATTCGACCGTGTTTCACGCTCGTTTCGTGCAAATTGAAATATAAAAATATACGATTATTACGCGTATATTATTTATATTTAGATATTGTATTACAAATATATAAAATATAATATAATTTTAGATTTTTCAGAACGTAGATCTTGAATAACTTTTAACGAACTCGATGCATTTTTACGGTTTTCTCAATACGAACGGCAGTTAAAAGTTTCTTTTCTCTTGTTCTTACAACGAGTTTTAATAGATAATATATATATTTTGAAGATGTATTACAGTAATATTTATTATTTTTAAAATTATATATTGATTAATTATTATTTACAAGATTTATTATATTAATTTAATTAGTAGCAGAAAGTTGTTATTAATGAAATATGTTATATATGTTATATATGAAATATTATTTTTTTCAATTTTACATTAAAATTTATGGATAAAGTTGAAAGGAAAAATGTATACTTATTAACAATTTAAATATTGTAAATGATCGGCAATTTTAAATTTGATATTGATACTGTAATTGCAATACATATTTCAACTAGAACAGGGGTCAACAACCTGCGGCTCTTTGATGTTTAAATGTTGTATGTGAATGTTTAATTTTTTTTAAAAATAATAAGTGATCATCTAATAATACTATATATATATTATTTAACTTATTGTGAAAATACATTACTTATTATAGATATTTTTCTTATGAATATATAGATTAGTTTTTTTTAAACAAAATGTGACTCTTTAAAAACTTTGTAATTTTGACACTTTCAATTGAAAAGGTTGCTGATCGCTGAACTAGAATATTCATGTAGAGTCAATATTGATACAAAGAGTTGTGTAATATAAGAAAGCATTTATGATGAAGTTTTGACGTTATTTTTCATATAAATATAATTAACATATTTTAAAATAATATTATAAATATATAATATGTATTTTTTTAAATTTATATTATATTAAAAATATTATAATTCATACTTAGCGACAATAGAAAACACTGCAATATTGTGAACTGAGCTTTTTAAATTTTATATAAAACACGCTGAATGAAAAATTCGACTGCAACACTTTAGATTAAGCAAACGATGAAAAATCGTGTCCAAAAAAAAAAATAAAAAAAATAAATTTCCATAGAATCTACATAGTTTTATCTCGTAGTTAAATCGTCGAGACCACCATTAAGGGGTGCGGTTAAATTCGAACGTTAACAAGTGAAGCGAATGCGAATTTTTCCCTTTGTGCCTTTTATTATATATTTTCTTAAGCCGCGTCTCTAACGGAGAACGGGATGAAAAATGGCGACGATTACAAAATGAAAAAAAAGGGAGGAAAAAAATAGAGAAAGATCACCGTTAAAACGTTTTTGTTTTTTTTTTTGAAAGCGGTATGTTAGTTTTGCGATAAAAATATCGGTAAATATTTTAATTCTAACATTAAAAATTAATCTTTCATAGATATTTTTGAAGAGAAAAAAACGTTAGATGAATTTTAGAATATTCTAGAAAGAAATTTAAAATTTAATTTTTGTTTTTATTTTATTTATGTCTATATAAAAAAAATATGTTATAATATTTCGTTGGTCGAGTCAAATTTTTGACAAATCAAAAAGTTAATTTTTTATATTTATTTTTTTATATAAAAAATTTATCATTTATCATTTAAATCATTTTCTTTATTTTTTTTCAAATTTTAATAATATATATGATATATTTATATTATATAATGAATATTAATTTTACATCGGTAAACTAATTTTTATATTTTGAATGATATTATTGATCAGTAAAAATATTTATATTCGAAATAATTTTATTAATTTAATTTATTTAATACATTACATAATATAAATTACTGCAATGAAATATAATACATATTTAAGAAAATCAGAATAAATATTTATGAATAATGAAAAAAAATAATTTAGCTTTAAGAAAAAAGAAAAATAATTAAATGAAAATCTAAAAGAAAAGCGATATATTTTGTCGAGTGTTTAGCTAATAATTTTCTCGTAGCTTAACTCCGAAATCCTCATATCAAACTCATTTTCCGTTATCAGATCGAGCACTCGTGTAATTGCCTACGAAGTGAATTCTCGAAGACGAACTAAATATGAGACACCAGACTCTATCTAGTCTGAAATAATAAAATTTAAAATTAAGAGACGGGATAATCCTTAAAACACGTCCTCAACTTTCAAGAGTGAATAGGGAAAAAAAATCGTTCGACTCGGAAACTGATAATGTGCATCAACAACGGATCATCCATTAGTCGTTCGATGTTAGAAGAAAAAAAAAAATAATAATAATAAGGAAAACTTTCGTTTCATTGTAATTTAATTCGCCGTTATCTCGGTTCATTTATCTTAACAGCCCGAGACACTTCGGGAATGAAAGAGAGCCGCTTTTAAGGATTTGAAAAACGTGGAATCGAGATGGAAAACCGGTGTCGTTTCAATTAACTCGGATACGAAAAGCTCTCATCGACCGTATATTTTAAGGCTTCGACGGAAAACCGGATGGGGTTTATTGAATATCAGGTTATAATAACCGAGGTGCAGGCTCTTAATTATGTTTTGCATCGTGATTTTATATTTTGTAATTTTAGTTCGGATTTTTATACATCGCGTCAATTTAAATTCCGTGTTGTGTGTATGTTTTGTATTTTAACGTCATTTATTTTCATTAAAAAAAACGTTTAAATTCCTTATTATACAGGTCACGAACTTGTACTGGTGACAATGTAAAATTTTCACTGTTGAAAACAGAAAAAGAAGGGAAAAATCGAAAATCGATTAGAATAATATAAATAAATTAGGATGTTTTTCAGTGAAAAAAAGATAAAAGAAATATTTTTTTGTTATGAAAATTTCAAAATAAATACTTATTTATTTATATAGTATAAATTATTTTTGATGATGTTCACGCGGGCGTGTACCACCGGTGGCCCACAGTAAACAATCTCATTGGGCGGTGAAAAATCAAATATTGAGAAATTATATTTTAAGTTATGTAAGAAAAACGAAATATTAATGTTTCAATTTTATTATACAAGAACGATATCGCTCTCACAATGACCGCGGTTTTAGTAAAATTGAATTTAATTACGCGAACCACAGTTGAAGTTGTCGACGATACGGCGACATTTAATATACGTTCAAAACTTGTCAAATATCACGTGTCTTTATCACTTTAGCGGTTAAAGTTGTAGTGAATGAATCCGTAATTAAACAACTTTCAAAGGTTCAAACTGCTCCAGTTAATAATTTTCAAGCGTAATCAAAACCGAAGATGAATCGTTTCAAAACTTCAAACGTCATAATATGAAATTTAATCTTTATTAAAAGTAATCGTTTTTTTTAATAACGATTATGTTATAATATATAATATCTATAATGATGTTTGTGATTAAAAAAAAATATTTAATTTTATTTTTTTAAGTATGGACGAAGAAAATTATCGTGTTTTCTCAGAAACCTTTTTACGGCAAAGGAAAAATTAACGTATTGTACGGCGTTAATGGTCGTTTTCGCAAATGTTCTCAAATATTTATCAACGCTTTTCCGTTATCAGCAATAAGAATTATTCCACATTTTCAATTTGGCTCAATCCAAAAAATAAAATAAAATAATAATAAAAAAAAACGAATTTAAAATTATAAGACGACGATGAAAAAAAAATATATATAAATATTTTCATTATGAAAATTCTTTTCTTCGACGAGGAAAAAAAACGACGACGACGTCGTTTCGATTTCTTCACTTTTTTCCTCATCCCCGTTGAATTTTTCTTTCATTTTTTTTCCCTCGCTCATTCATATAATAAAAAAAATATATATATCTTTACAATTCGGAAACGAGAAATTACTTTTTCAGAATCGAGATAAGTAAAGTGTGCCGAATCGATTTTTAATTTTTTTTTTTTTTTGCCTCTGACGAACGATTTCCTCCCGAAGAAGTTTTTCCGGAAACTTGATCTGAACAAACGTAATAACTTTGGGATTTGTATATTTTGTTATGTTAACGGCGGCCGATATTTGAAAATCATATAATATATACAACATTAATATGTTGAATATATTATATTATTAATAAATTCAAAGTAAATTATAACGAGCACAACATTAAATTTGAAATAGATACGTAGAAGCATTTAAAAATAATATATAT
>JANIJI010000002.1:600000-790000 GCA_024500535.1 Leptonema lineaticorne
AACACAAATAATTTAGTGATAATAGCACTAAAAACAACCCGTGGTCCAAATTCTCACTAATTAGTTCAATTACAAAATAAAAATATATTTACGTACATTTTATTATTATAGGTGAAAAACCTTACACTTGTCAAATATGTGGAAGGTCATTTGCCCAATCAAACGACTTGGCAGCTCATAAAAAAAGGAATAATTGTAGTGTACATCAAAATTCGTCCAATAACAGCCGCAATACAGATACAACAACAAATATGTTATTAAACAATGATAATCATCTATATATAAATCAGAATAAACCTTTAGATGCAATTCCGATCGATTCTACTTCATATTCAAAAATGAATAGTAAAAATTTACAATTACAAAATATGGACAATATAAAAAATAAAAAACCAACACAAAATCAACATCAAAAATTATTGAGTCTTCCATCGAGTGTCTTTGATGTTAACGCTGACGGATCAGAACCTCTATCTGCAGTCCATACGCGTGCATTAGAATTGGCCACAAATAATTTACTAGTAGTGTCCACTAATACTCCAAATAACAAAGTTATCGAGCTGATTAACGCGGAATCAATGGCCGCCAGGAGTATGAGCGATCTAGTTCGTCCTAATTTAATAGTTTCAGATTTTTTGACTGCTCATAGAGCAATAGAACTCGCCAACGCGAATCACAATATGCTAACGGCCCATCAGAGGAATGAATATGCCGAATATACGACCGCAACACTGCTTCAAAATCTGTCAAATGTACACTCTGCTAATTTTGATTTGAGATAGAAATTTATATATTGAAATAATTTAATTATAAGATATATATATATATATATATATATATATATATATATATATATATACGTGTATGTATAACCTGGCGACGGTCAAAGAAATTAAGTGTCTGCCAAGTTTTGTAATAAAAATAATATTTTGATATTGAACATTGTCAACGACTTTATTCTTTAAAAAGTAAATCAACATCTGAGATATATAAAAATGCAATGTTGTGGACTTGTATTTGTTAACGAAAACATCATTAGTTTATTGTTCGATAAAAAATGTTATCGTCTAATTTTTACATATATTTTTATATCAAATTTGTACCTATAAATGTAGAGAATTTGGTTTACGTACGTTTCTATACGTAATTTATATTTAATTTTTTAATCTATTAATATACATCTATAAAAATAACATTTGTTTTTTTACAAAAATTACAAATACCATATTATTAATATGGTAATTTTAAGTTAATTATATATTTTAATTTATAAAAAAAATGCATAACTTTTTTCCAATTTTGTTTATTGATTATTTATGAAATACACGACTGAAGATTTTTTTATATGTATATTCTTTTTTTCCTCTTAAATAATCTATTCGTAAACTCACTATTGGATAATTATCAGCCACTTAAAAAGGCACATTTATAAAGTGTGGAAAACTTCAAGTCTGACAATTTTTTTCCATTTCATTAACATGGATCCTTTCCGGTATGATTTGAACACATACAATAAGAATTAACAATATTTTCAAACCCTAATATATGAAATCGATACGAAAAATTTTCGAAAGACATACATGCATTCCCCTAAATGGTGTTTTGTTACAGCGAACATTACATTAATAATTAATATATTGAAAAGAAAACAATATTTGTGATAGTATTATATAGATGAAAAAACGTAAATAAAAATAAAAACAATTATATTGATTTAAAAAAAATCGAAATATTCAATATGCATTTGTTTGTACATCTAAAATTCTTATTCTCTAGTTATTTTCCATTATTTTTTAGATTATCATAACAATTAAAAAAAAAACAAATAAATAACGTCATATTATATTGTAATAATCAACTTGAAAACAAAACATAATTAAAAAAAATGTTTTTCTCGATCGTCATAGTACAATAAACAAAATTTTATTGTGTGTAGACAGACCAGACACTCAAAAAATACTGTATTATATAAATTATTTCAATCGATTTATATTGCTTTTTCATAATATAAGAAAGATTATGTACAAAACGTTCTGGTAATATATGAATTATCAATAACATTAAAAAGAAAACCAATATTCAACACGATTATATATCTGAACTTTCAATTTGTATAACAGCTACTATTACAAAATACAATAATTAATCTTTTTTGCTTTTTCTTTGTCATAGCGGCTCCTAAGTCTAAATGTAATTATAAAGTTACAAAAGAAAATATATATGCAACTCGATGGTGAGATATCTCTATGTGGCAAGGCAGGACGAAATAATAACTCGAGCTATGAAACTTCGGGAGGTTCACTCTTTGGCACGATACCACTCTTCGAAAGTTGATATTTCAATGAAGCGTTCTCTTTCTTCAGACTACCGAGTTGCTGTGAAAGTTTGATGAGCTCAGCCGCCATCACTTCATTCTCTTTAATTGTATCGTTTAATCTACAGAAATTATTATGATAACATATAAGATGAAATCGAAAAACACTTATCTATGAAATCTATGAAATCTTATCGCTTAGTTGTTTATACCTTTGTTGACTATTTTTCAAATCGGTGATATATTCACAAGCCTTTGCCAAAATTCCACCTTTACTTTGTCCTTCTAGATTACTTTTATCGTTATTGTCTGAACTGGATGGAATTATTTTTGACAACTTCATGATCCAATTGTTTATTTTGTCTCTTCTTCTCCGTTCTACTTCATTGTGTGTTGCTCGCCTTTTATCGTCTCTCTAAATTTTAGAATAAAATCAAATTAAACAAACTCAAATTACTAAATAGAAACGATTTCATTCTTGCGATTATCTAGGACCCTTTACCTTTTTAACTATATTTGTAACTCTTGTATTACTTTGTTCTCGTGGAACTGCAGTTTTCGAACTGGGAGGCACGAAAAGTTCTCTGCTGCTTCCAATAACGAATACCTGTCCTAAATAAATAATAAAATATTAATATTATTGAAATAAAAGAAACACCTAAACGCATATATTGAAAAGATAATTTTACCATTAATAGGATTGCTTATTAACGTTTGAAGAGGAACCGGAGAAGCTTTTTCAATAGTCGCACCGCCGGGATAGACTTCATTGGGTCCAACCGTAGGAATATCGCCACCCAACTCACTACTCAACAGCCGATAAGTCACGGAATTGGCTAAAAAGAAAATCAAAAATCAGAATTACAACAAATAAAAGTCGACAACACAAAAAATTAACCCGTTTGCACCTGTGTTACTATCCATAGTGCTTATCAGCATAGTCAGATTTATATTAATTTTCTTGTAAACATTGTATTAGCTCATTCAATCTTAAAAAACGATCACATAAATTAAAAAACAAAAATTCCATTTTGGGGACACTTTCAAAATTTATTTTACTTATTTGGAACACTTACATGGATCTCTAAAATTATATGTGACATCATCTTCTCCGGCATCTAAGAATGTTTGGGATCGCATGTTCTTTTCTTCGTCGTTGCCTGGAACAAAAATACGGCGTGTAAAATTCAAGAAAAAATAGTAGAGCGCTATAAACTAATCTAATATAAACTTACCGAACGAATTTTCTTCTACCATTCCTAGTTCCATTTCGGGATCGCCATCACCGCTGAAATTGTACAAAAAAAATATTTAAGATCTAGTTATGCTAACATAATAAAATATGCATAATTGCACATAACGAACGAAGTTTTAACATATACAAATCATTAACAAATAAATAAATAAATATAAGACTGACTTTTGGATGCTGATATTATTTTCCTACATAAATTATAATGATCGGTTTATTTCATTATAAAAATAAAAGCACAATAATAAAATAAAAATATACATATAATAATAATTCATTGAAAACAACACCATTACATATATATATATATGCATATAAAATACAATATCGAAAAATTAAATTATAAATATAAATATTTTCACTATCTCACATCGACGTTCATATAAAAACCTTATAATAATCGGTTTAATCGCAAAGAGACGCGCGCGACAGGAATTTAGAGATCAAAACAAATGTCAAAAAAAATATTAGAATCGTTCGATTTCATTAAAAAGTACAAAAATAATTTCTGCAAATATTTTTATCGATACTGAAAAATAACGATTGGATTAAGATTAAAAAAAAAAATAAGACCGTAATCGAATCGCTTTAAGTTCGGACGTAAAAAAAACGAATCATAAATCAACAATATAGCTAACGGGTCAAATAAAAATAAATATTTTCGATTAAAATTTTTTAGCGAAATATATTTTTTTTAATAGAAATCGCAAGTAGGAGAAGCTAGGTTAGGCGAGCGTCGTCGAGAACGCGTAAAGAAATCGAACGACTTAGCGATACAAATCGGGTCAAAGGTTACGTCGGACGGAATCTCCGCGTTCGAATTACGTAAGCGTGACGTTGACGAAAAGCGAAAAACCGACGAAAGACGAGGAATGCGGCGTCAACGCACCTGTCATCGAGCGCAGCCGTCTCCAGGATGTCAATCTCGATCTTCGCCATGGCGACCGGTCATGTGAGCGAAGAGCCGCGGTCGGACGCGACGATTATGGCCGCGATTCGATCACACTAAAACCGTAGAACGCCAGCGACGCGAACGCACTCGTCGCTTCGATAATTTAAATTTTCGAATTATAAAGTATTTAAATTTTTGTACGAGCGTTTTCGCTCGTTTGATTTGTAAAATTTCAAATTTTGTTTGATAAAAGAATTTTATTTGATAAAATATAAAACTCGTATCGTTTTTGAAAGCGATACGATTGAATTTTTCGATTTGCATTAAATTGATACCGCTCCCGAAATTTACACCTTCCATTTTGATATATAAATAATTGGCATTTTTCAAAATTAGGAACGTCAAAATTTTCTTTCATTATAACTGATAAAAGATAATACGCAATAAAGAAAAACGACATATAGATTCCATAAATACTTTAATATAACAAACGCTTCCCTCGACCGGCAATTTGCATGCTTCGAATTATAAAATTGACATACAATATTCGATATAATATCGATAATAATAATAAAATGTGATCATAAAAAATTTCATAAGGCTCTAAAAACGATTCATTATTTCGCATGGCACAGTACGGCATTTTAAAACGATATAGAATCTTACGATAAATATCTTCGTGTGTGAAGTGCGCCATATTCGTAGTGAAAATGTAAACATTTGTAAATTACAAATATTGCTTTTGTTTGCTGTATATTTTAAAAATTTTAAAAACGGTTTGTTTAAAATTATAGAAATATTTCAATAAGGCAATCGTGTATTAAGTAACTTTATTTCATAAGAGCGTGAACGACCGCTTTAGCGTTGAGAGCTTTCAAATCGGTGTACGTCTGTCCGGTACCGACGAAAACTATCGGTTGACCAGTAATATATGTCATGGATATGGCGGCTCCTACTTTATCGTCGATCGTGTCGAATTTGGTTAAAACTATTCCATCGATAATATGAGGATTTTCGCTGGAACTGTGATCCGCAAGGGCTTGATTAAATTTCACGAGTTGGTCGACCGCTTCGTTTCCGACTAACGCTTCGCCAACAAATAGAACGAGATCCGGCTCGTTTACTTTTATCAATTTCGATAAAGCTCTCATCAATGGTTCATTATCCTGCATTCGGCCGGCCGTATCTATCAAAACGATATCGATTTTGGTGTCGGATGCAAATCTTATGGCTTCCATGGCTATACCGGCAGCGTCTTTACCTAAAAATAAATTTAAATAAATAAATCCAGAAATCGCATACAAATATTATAACTGCAATGCGTAAATACCGTAGCCTTTTTCATATAACTGAACCATTTCGCGACCTCCATGCTTCGATTTTGGATGTAAAGCGTTCAAATGACGAGTATGAGTACGAAGTTGTTCTACAGCGCCGGCTCTAAAAGTATCGCAAGCAGCAATCAAAACGGAATATTCATTTTCGATTAACCAAAAACATATTTTAGCCAAATTGGTAGACTTTCCAACTCCATTAACCTGAATGTAGGTATAATTAAATCATATTTATATAATTATATTAATGACATTTTTAACTAGAATATAAAAGGTACATACTCCACAAAAAGTCATAACATAAGGACGACCACGTTTTTTTGCTTCCAAACAATCTCTCAAAATATCAACCCTTCTCTTGGGAGATAGAATTTGAACGAGCGATTCTGTTAGAGTTGCTTTAATAATAGTTGCGACTCGATCAAATGTACCAAGGACCTAAAAAAATAAAATTATCAAATTTTATATTATAAATAATAAATTCGTTAACAATATTCATTTTATTTTATTACTTTGCCCTCGAGTTTTGCTGCAACGGAATCGCATAGTTTTTTAGAAATGTCGGCAGCAACATTTTTATTAATTAAGTGATCTTGTAATTTATCAAGAACCGGTTTCATAGTCTCAGGTGTAAGATTTTTAGAACCCACAAGTCCTGAAATAAAATAAATTATGGGTAATATTTTCTATATAAGCAGAAGCTACAATAAAAACTAGCAGTTTTACCTTTAAACATATTAAACATTCCTCCTGATTTTTTAGTTTCATTTTTTTTAGTATCAACCTCATCCTCGTCATTATCATCGCTACTATATTCTTCATCAGAAGATTCAACTTCAAGATCACGAATACCACCACGCATAAGACCAACAATCTAGAATATGAATATTACATATAATAAGTGTTATGTTTAATAAATAAATAATTTTAAAAAGTAGATAATATTTACACTATCTTCTGAAGTAAAATCAGATTTAATATCCTCTGGTTTATCTTTAGAACGATCTAAATCTGGCAAGTCTCGAGAACCTCCTCCTAAATCCCAAACTCTTGGTTTTTTTCCAGCTTTATCAGATTTAGGACTTTTGGGCGATTTTGAACCGCTATAAAAATATATTTTTAAAATCATATTTTAAAATTGTATATCAAGCAAATTCAGAAAATAAAATAAAATTTGGGTTAAAAAAATAAATGAATAACTTACGCCTTATCATTTTTTTTCTTCGATAATTTTAAAGCCATTTTTGCTCTATTAGCACTAATAGTGTCTTCATCGATACCATTTTCCAAATGATTAGTTTCTACTTCTTCTTGTTTAGGTTTTGTTTCAACAATTTTTACTAAAATCATAACATTTTTATAATTAATTAAAAAAATAATTGAGTCATCAAAAAGCTATGAATATAAATATCTAATTTTAAAATTCTTCGTCTCGATAGTTACAGTATAAGAGATTTCTAAGTAAAATAAATTATTTATTTTTTATGCTCATAAATCTTTGAATTTAATATAAATCAAAACATAAAAAATTATATACAAAGAATAAATTGAAAATAATGAATAAAAAACACATACCACTTTTTTTGGTAACTTTTTCTTCACCTTTACGTTCAATCATAGAAGCAACAGTTTTTTTAGATTTTACAGAATCCTCAAACGTCCTCATCTGTTTGGGAATTTTTGCTTGATTTTTTCCTGAAGAGAAAAAAATATAGATATTAAAATTATAAATTATATTAATACTGCTGTAAAAAAAAGGGTTACCCCATTGTTCAGAAGCATGCAATATTTTTTGGAACGCTGACGAGAAGTCAATGTCTTGAATATGTCTCTTATCTTGCAAAAGATTTTTGTATTTATCTCTAAATTCTAAGTGGATATCTGTGAGAAATTTATCTATATATGACAGTTGCAAAATTTTTTGGTATGCAACTACAAAAATTAGTTCAAACTCGTTATCGAGTTTATACTGAAGGGTAAGTGCATTGTGATCGAATGTATTATTTCCTGTTCTTTCCTGAAAGAAATCAAAACACATAAAAATATTATCAATTTATAAATTCTATATACCAGAGGATAGTTTTTTTTTTTGAAATAGTATTTTATTTCAATTCGTAAATAAAAGAAAATAAATTCTAACATTATTTATATAAAATTAGCATATTGTGAAATTTGCATGTATACGACATAATAGTAGAATAAAAAAAAACAGTAAAAAAAACATTTAGAAAATATTTATAGTGAAAGGTTTTAATGGAGAATCTTTTATTAGTTTTCATATCATACATATATAATGTTAGAAATGTAATATTTTTTTTAATGTTTTCAATAATATAATATTATTATCACTTTAGATTGTTTTAAATAATGCCAATTGTAATTTTACCTATTAGAAAAAACATGGAATCAATAGATATCAATAGAATCACAAAAAGTATGCAAAAGTTATTAATAAAATAGCTCTTATATATCCTGACGTATGACCAGGGTGTGGGGTTCAGTATGATTTTTGAGTAGAGTGCAGCTCAATAGGTGCAGTGCCAAGGTGGGCCTACATATTATGATCAATTCAATTTTTGAAAGTTTATTAATATTAATCAATTTTTAATGATTGTAACTGAACTGTCACTTCTGAATATTCTTAAATTCTAATATTTTTAAATGAAATCAAAGATTAATTTCTCTTGTAATACAATTCTGGCTGACATTATCATTATAGTCAAAGCGATCATAAAAAAATTGAAAAGCTTACTGAACTCTGTTTTTCTTTCCTTCTCTACTATCTAACTTTTAACTTTGTATATAGCTAACTATTGTGCCAAATCCTTAGGGCTACTGCTCATCCACGTGATCCAAATATTTATCTTTTATTATTACTACCTACATCCGCACACCTAAATCCCACAACCTAATTATCGCATAAATGTAAGACGTTATTTTTTGTTATCAAAACAAAACTACGATAATTGCTGTAAAAAAGTCCATTTGACAGAATAAAATAAAATGCAATTTAAAAATCACCAATCTACCATCACAATTCTTCTTGACTTACAAATTAATATATAAAGACTTATAAATAGTTGATTAATGACTACTTTTTGCAACTTAAATTCGAACGCAATCAATATTCGATAGAAAGTTAAATCGTTTAACACAAAAAAAGGTTAAACGAAAGGTCACGGCTTACAATTTGCTATTATGTATTTGTTTTAAATTTTTGATTTACAATCAATTATTAGCATTTTATAATCTTCTATGAAAAAAAAAATAAAATTAAGCCGGTACGATTCTAAACGAAAACATAAAAATTGCTATAAATAAAAAATGCGCAATAAAGTTAGCATACGCACACACACAAGAAAAACATAATAAGAGTAAATACCTGAAGGATGACGGTGCGGATGAGCGCATTGACCGAAGGCGCCAGCATATCGGCCGTACTTTGAAAGTACCATAGCACGATGCCGCCTTTGCTGAAGATCGTGAACAAGTCCAACATCTTCGAAATAAGCGCGACAGCTGTCACCGCACGTCGAATACCGCGCACCACACACGTCACTATATTCTGACAACTTGTCGATGTATCTAGATACGCCTATTTGTGACCATTAACCGAATTCGATATTTCGAAATTTCATTTTATGTAATTAAAATTGGATACATTTTTAATATAATTTTGTTAATACTAAACCATAATAAAATATTATTCGCCTTTATTTTATTTTCCTATTACATAAACAAAATACATATTAATTTAATTCTGTGGAATATTTTAAAATAAAATCTATATTCGTTAATTAACTATATAACTATTATTCTAAAATATATACATTCGCATTGAATATCTGAACTATAATACTGATTACATTTCATTTGAGTCGATATTAAGTGTTCGTAAGTCTCGGCAAATATCCTAATTCATCTAAATTCAAAATAGAGTTTGCTATAATTCTAGCCGTTCTTTTTAAATATCCTCCACTCGTCAACATGACGATAGGTATTTTTCTATCTCTGCACGATTTAAAAACCAATTCATCTCGTCTCATTATGCCCTAAAATATATTATGCTTATTAATATTCAAACAAAAAAATGTCTAATAAATAATATATAAAAACCGACCACGTCGGATACTCGAAGTAAACCTAGAGGATCTCCGGCTAATATATCGGTTCCAGCATTATATACCACTATATTTGGATGAAACTCGCTAAACGCCTTACTTAAACCGCTAAATAATTATATTTATATGTATATAACTAAATTTTGTATCATATTTTGATACTTTTATATAAAATATACAGACCTTTTTAATTTTGCTATATATAAATCATCATCTGTTCCACAATGAAGTTCTATTTTACATCTAATAGCACGTTTTACTTTATGGGCCCTAGGATAAATATCTGCATTATACATATCCATTATATAAATATTATCATTATCCAAAAAATCCAGTTCGTGACCGTTCCCCTGTATAAATAAAGCTATCGATATTTTTAATTCGATTCTCGATAAAAAGAAAATATATACACATAAATTAAAAACCTGATGGGCGTCCAAATCAATTATCATAGCGGATTTTATGCCTCTGCCACTATGAAAAAGAAATTTAATTAATAAAGTAATGTCGGCATAAGGACAAAATCCTGCACCTTTATTGGCACTACAATGATGAAAACCTCCACCAATATTAATCGCCCAACCTCTATCTACGGCTAATTTGCCAGCCAAAATACTACCGCCGGTTTGATACCTGAATAAAAAGTAAATAAACTCACGTATAAAAAAATATTAAAGAAGTTTGTATATTTTTTAAATACCTCATCGGTTTTAAGTATCCACACTGAACAAAATAATTTGGCACAAATATAAGAGGAGCGACTTCGGCAATTCTAGCAACATTTACACTCCACTAAAAATATAATTTTAAAATTATAAAATCTGCGTAAAAAATAAAAGCATGCGTTAAATATTTAACAAACCTTGAGAGTATTCAAATACTTCTTAGAATGGACCACCGATAGATCCTCTTCGTCGGCTTCTAAAGGTTTCGCTACCGTATCTTTCGTGATCATTCCGGCTTCTATCAAATACTGGAAATATAAATAACGAAAAGTGAACGAAATCGAATCGCATTCGTTAAAACGAATCGATCGAATACTTCGAAAATGTGAGCCCATTTCGACGAATCGAAAACGTGTAACTTTTCGAGACCCATAAACCTGACGTTATATTCCTTTCTATAAATTATTGGCAATTGATCGGAAGAAATGTCAAAATACAAACAACTGTCAATAAAAATACAATTATCAACGTAACGATAACGATGAAAACGATTATGCATAAATTAAAAAATAAAGTAAATACCCGGACATGTCGGCAATTTTTGTTTAAAAATATTCAATTATATTTATATTCGTCGAATGTCCGATTTCGAACTCGGAATTTATCGTTTACGCGTTAATAAATAAAAACTAAACGCGAAAAACGAAAAGGATTTCGAAAATAACTTGCGCATCGAAGTTGTATACGTCCGACTGTCATTTCGAACAGCTGATCGGAGTTTGGCGATCGCGTGCAGAATATAAAGCATAACGGAAGCGTTTATAAATCGCGTAAATATATTCGGCGGAAACGAATATTAATTTAAGACAATAACGATACTGCAAATCGTAAAAATATCCGACTCTTCAACGTAAATTAAAAAATTACAAAATAATATTTTACGATTCGATCGTAATAAAATACGAATTTTTATTAATATATATTTTTTTTCTAAATCGAATGTTTGGTTAATATTTAACGAAAAATATTATGCGAGCGATTACTATATGGATTCGTTCGAGCAATATAAAATGCGAATCGATTTTGATAAATATTAATTAAACGCGCCCGAAAACAAATAATGACAAACGAAGCAAAAAATGTTACGTACGCCTGTGGCTTATTTAACGTTTATCACGATATAAGAAGCGAACGATTTTTATAGAGAGCGAACGTTAAATTTTAGGTCGTCGAAGGAGGCGTCGAACGCTATCGGCGTTAGGTTGGCGACACTGCCGGCATAACTGTCGAGACGCGGCAGAGCGGCACAGTGCGGAGCCGGCGTCCGAAGCGGCGTCATGTCGGCTATTTACAAAACCGGCGACCTGGTGTGGTAAGTGTCTCCCGCTCCGCGTCGTCGTCGGTTTCGCCGTCGCGTTTCTCCGACTGATCGCCGCTCGCTTTCTGCTTTCAGGGCCAAGATGAAGGGCTTCAGTCCGTGGCCGGGCCGAGTGAGTATTCGACGCTTCGGCGCTTCGACGCGTCGTCGCTTCGTCGCTTCGTCGCTTCGTCGTCTCTTCGTCGGACGGACGAGCGACGCGCTATCGTCGCCGTTTGCGGTTCTTCGTCGTTCGGTCGGAAGCGCGCTTTGACGTTCCGCTTCCTCGGCGGGAAAATCGAGTCGGGTCGACCGACGCCGAACTCCCCGCCCGAAATGCCCGCTTAACGGACGCGCGCATTTCGCCGCCGACGCCGACGCCGACGCTCTTTCGGCGAAACGTCGGAAGTCGACCGCTTTGTCGTTTCCCGTTTTCTAGTCGCGCGAAGACGAAGCTCGGTCCGCCGACTCCTCGTTGCGAACGAGCGAACTTCTCCGAGTTTCGAAAACTGTAAAATCGCGCTCGCTTACATAATGTGCGCTTCGAAATTGCCTTATTTGAATCGCATCGCGCAATTTTTCATACGTTAATACTATTGTTTCGAGAAAGACCGAGGGCTCCGAAGTTTTATCGTGCGACGCAAACGGAAGCGATCGAAACTTCGATATACGTATATTTTTAATATTCGAAAATCTAAACGTAATTCTCAAATTGAAACTCGTTTCCCACATATATATATATATATATATATTCGGTCTCTAAAACCAAACGATTCGTCCGATATTCAATTTTAAACCGTCAGTTTAAAATCGAGCGAAAAAGTTGTTTTTTGTGATAGATCGATTATTAAATCTACGATAATTCTCTTAACGTTTATTTTAATTCAAGAAAATAATTAAAAATATGTTTAACGGATTTAATTAATCTATGAAACCTGAAAATAAAAATATATCGATGCGTCGCCGGATTAAATGTTCGTTTGAAACTATTGAACGATATGACCGTTTTTAAAATTGTATTCGGTCGGTTATATTTTATTTTCTATGTAAGAAGTTCTGAATAGTAATTTTGATTAGAAAATATCTCAGAAATCTATAGATAATTGCGCATTTTAATCTATCGTTTCGTTATTTTATATTATATTTATGAGTTTAAATTATGATAAAATTCGATATTTTTATATTTCTAACCGTAAGAATATTTTTAATGTTTCGTTTCCTGAAGTTACGTGTTTTTCTTTTATATTTGTCTATTTATTATCTTTTCTTTTTTGAATTCGAACAAAAACATCTTTGACTGCATTTATATATTTGTTTCCTAACATTCCATTAATTAATTTTAAATCATTCTTTACTGGAAAAATATGCGTTATTAAGACGTACAACTTTAAAGCAAAAAAAACTCGTTTTTTATCATTATTTATAATAAAAAACTTTCCATGAAAAAAATATAATAGATAAAATTAAAAAGTTGGTTTTTTGTTTCGGTTATTTTAATTGTAACGTTAATGTAATTCTAAAATAATCTGTTCTTGAAATTTTGTATTATTTTATAGTCGAGTTTGATTAGTGCAACGTCAGCGTAGACTGTGTTTTATCATATTAACTGAAGTGTCATACTAACCGGACCGCGTAAAACATAGATAAGAAATTGAGAAATGCTAAACGTGTCGTATTACTTAAACTGACTGCACTAACTGGACTCGACTGCATTTTATTTATCAAAAATATTCCTTTCGCTTGCTGTAAATAAACGTTTAATTCAGTATGACGTTTTAGAAATTATTAAAATATAAAAATTTGTATTTATAATTTAACATTTTCATTTTTAATACATCTTATAGAAATAGTAATTTCTAATAGGCTATTTGTAAATTTTCTAAAATAGTGTAGAAAAGAAAATATTTTGATGGCATTATAAATATAAGTATGACTATCGTGGAATTGACTACTTATCTTTTTTCTATTTTTATCTAATTATTTTGTTATTCGGATATATTTAGAAAAAAAAAGTATATGCAACAAAACTTTTTTTAATCTTTCATAAATTTTATATACGTTGATTTAATATTAAAATTTTATATATATATTTTAATTCAATATGCATAAACATTGAAAGTTTTTAATAAATTTTATATTTTAAAAGAATATCATATAGTTCTATTATATCAATTTATTTTTGATGAAACCAACAGTAAATGTTGTGTTTTATTATGTTTTTCAGTTTAATCGATTAATTTGGTTCAATAGATTAAAGTTACATGTATTTAATGATATTCCTTTTATTTGAAAATATATTCAAAGTAAACACATTATGTACAAATGTATACCATATATTATTTGCTTCTATTTAATATACCTTCAATATTTCTAAACAAATTTTTAAATAAGAGGTAGTATAATATAAACATTTAAAAAATAATAATTTATAAATATATTAGATTTACGTGTGTGGGACAAAGAAATCTTTATTATAAAAAGTTATATTTCACTGACAATAATTTTCCTATATAGTATTTACAGAAATTATTTTGAATCGTTACGAAATAATATCAAAGTTTTTAATAATTGAAAGTCTTAATTTTTCAAATTGATAGATTTAATCAATCTATGCATGAAATATTTTAAACATTAATTTATTATAGAAAAATATCTTAATTTTCACTTTCTACGTTTATTACATATGTTCATTTTATTTTTCATCATTGAGCATTATTTTTCTTACATTCACATATACAAAAATCATCTAAATCACCTCGTAATCATTTTGACATATTTCGTTATTTGAACTGCAATATATATATATATATATATATATATATATATATATATATATATATATATATATATATATATATATATATAATTAGTCTTAAAGTAAGAGTCGTTGAAATACTGCCTTGTCCATATATTTTTTTTATATATTTAATTGAAATATAGCTATGTCATTGTAATATTCACATAAATACAGTATTCCAGTAAGAGCGTTAAATTATACCCTTATGAATTTATTATAATTGCATATTTTATAGTTAACAATCAAATACACTAGTTTATCAAATAAATTTAAACTATCATAAACATATAGATTTTTAAATTTTGTATTTTTTTTCTAAACTGTATCCATGTCAATTTTATTTAGTTACCGGTAAAACATTTCACGTATTTGAAAATAGTATGCTACTTCAGAAATTATAATGTTTATTCTTATCATCTCGATTGTATAATATAATATAAATATTATAATAGGTTTCCCTTCCGACGAGTGACTTGAAGCAACCACCTAAAAGGAATGTTGCTGTACAATGTATTTATTTTTTTGGATCAAATAATTTGTAAGCATTATTCATTTTTCGTTATTTTTTTTATGTTGTGATAGCGTTTTAATGCACTTTTATTATGTTAGCGCTTGGATCGAGGAGCCTAATATTAAGCCATATCAAGAATTTAAGGAGCAACTTATTAAGTCTTGTAAAACAGCAGCATTCAAGGAAGCCATAGCTCAAATTGAAGAGTATATTGTTAATCCTGAGGTATGTCATATTTATTAATTGTTTTGAAATATACCAATGAAAAGGTATTATTATTTTTGAAATTAAATATAAAACATATAAACAATAAATTAAATATAAAACATATAAAGTAGATATAAACATATCTACTGCGATCTAGTTTTTTTAACAATTAATTTTTATTGCAAAAAATAACAACGTGACATTTGTATAATTTTGTTTAACTAAGGAAACATATCGTAAATTTAAAGAAATTATTCTTTATTCAATAATAATTGGTAAAATTATTATCACACACACATATGACAATCTTTTACTGCTTCGCGGTTCATTTATCGCGGATTCGCTATTTCGCGGTTTTTTTATCATTATGTCAAATTTTTAATTGTGCACATTTAGGTACATTTTTAGCGTATGTACTATTTTTAATGTACGTGTGAACATTTAAGGTTCTTAATTATATGTGGATTTTTAAAGATTTAAAATATAATATAAACCACTAAAATAATATATAAATATAGCGTTCCTCACTTATTACGGATTGTCCTGGAGTATAATTTCCGCAATGAGTGAGGAATTATTAGCATATATATGTAGGTGTGTGTCTGTCATATAATTTATTTTTAATGATATTTATTATTTTTAAACAATTTAGAAATTTGGTAATATTGATGGACATCGCACAGACCCCGAAGAAGAATTCAATAAATTAAAAGAAGCTTTAGAAGATACTTCTGACAATAATATACGAAAAAGTATAGAAAAACCGAAAAAGGTACATTGTACACTTTCATACTATCTTTTTGATTGATTATAAATATATTTATATAATAAATATTTCATGAATTGTAGGAAAAAATCATAAAAAGAACTTCGACTGGTCCAAAAATTTCTATTCCTCGTAAAAAACCGAAAACTGACTTACAGCTATCTTATCCTAGTTTGAACGATTATGACGCAGAGCCAGATACAATGCTAAATCACTCTTTCAAAAAATCTTCCTCCTCCTTACTTGATAGGCCAGCTAATATTATTAGACCGGTAAATATTTAGTTTTATTTATTTTTATACATATATTTCAAAGTGTCATAATGCTTATATTTATCAAATTGATTTTATAGGCTACACCGAAGCTGGACTTGGAAAATATAACGGATACACTTAAAGAAAAAAATATTCTTCCAAGTCAAATGAAATTTGGTTTTCTTGGTCTTGGTATTATGGGAAGTGGTATAGTGAAGAACCTTCTGAATTCTGGTCATAAAGTAATTGTTTGGAATCGAACTGCCAGTAAGGTAAGTTTATTGATAGTTTATTTATATTTTTTGACTAACCTATAAGAAATATACAAATTTGAAATCTATTTTATTTATGATAATTCTATTATTAAAATTATGGTATTATTATAATTTTGAATTTTGAAAATATAATATTTTGGGGTGAAACTTTATTTTTAATTAATATTTCATACAAAATAATAATGCCTACATAACCTAATGTCGTATTCATCAAACAATCTTCAAGTATAAGGACTAAAATTATGTAATATATTAATTAGTATTTGTTGTTAAAACTTGATTATTTTTTCGATGATAAAATTAACAATGTTTTTAATTTTTGGTCTGAAACAAAAAAAAAAAACTATTTGCCCAAGTAGGTCTGGAGTTTAATCTCATAAGATATCACCTGTTCTTTCGTCGTTTAATATTGCTTTTAATCTATCTATTAATAAAATAATGTATTTGTATGTTCATTTTAAAAGTAATTCAAATCTACAAAAACGATTCATTCATTTTAATAGCGAATGTAAATTATCAGTATCATAATTATGTATTGAGTAAATATAATGCATTTTGGTAGTGAGGTAAATATTAAAAAAAAAAACGTGTTTTCAAACAATTTCTTATTTTATTAAATGAATGATTTTATGGATCTCTGTTAATCACAAAAATATATTTTTAACAGCTTTAAGTTAATATCTCTAGTCATTCTTACCAAATATTCAATTTGATTTTCTTATTTGAAGTTCCTTAACTATTTCAATAATACTTTTTTAACACTTGATTTTAGATTTTTTTTATTATATTTGTTTTTAAAACTTTACTAAAAATAATAAAATTTACACAGAACACTCAAAAAAGAAAAAAACAAATTCTACATTTAATATTTTATCACTGATTAACGTATTTGGCTATTTTTGTGTTTCAAGTACTTCACTTCACAAATATTTAAATGATATATTATATATTTTATTTATGTCTAAAATTAGTGATTTTAAATTCCATTCCGGAGATTATTTAAAATAATTGACTAATCGATTCTTTGTGAATTAGTTATGGATAAAGATCAGTCATTTTAAAAACTACTTTTAAACTTATTACTATTAAGTAGTTATCACTATTATCTCAGTTTCAACTTTTTCTCGTCTTCTTAATAAATATCCTGTCACTGGATAGAGCGTACACTCTGAACAGTCTAGTGACAACCCTGTACTACAAAGGAGTCGTTTCAGTATTGCATTCACTCACCACAACTCCATTGGATGAATTGTTAGAAGAATCATGTTCCCCCGAATCTGAACCTTCAGGAACTTCGATGGCTAACAATACTCTGGGAGGCAACCGTGGTATTGGAGAAATGTTTGATCGCGGTCTCAGCTCTGGTAAACTCAAACTTTGGGACAATCTAATGCGGGTTGAATATCGATTTCCGAGTAGTGGCTCTTCAGAATGTGCACCGCCAGCTTCCAAATCTTCCAACTTTTCACATACATCTTCGATCGTCTTTTTTGGATTATTTCTGCACTTTATGAATTGATGTGCTATATGTGGAGGTAAAATATCAAACGGCGGAAAGAACGGTATTTGTGGATGACAATCTTTTAAGAAATTGATATGTGTACCGTCTGGCATCGTGATAGGCGAATCTCTTCTTGAATCAATTGACCTTTCACTCGGCGTATAATATATCGATATTTTACTTTGTTCGTCGTCCACATTAGCACCTTCTTTTAACTTGGCGAGTTTCTCTATTTTGGTTTTTAAATATGGATCTATCGTATCGATATCGTGTGGATCGAACACGATGGATTCACTTCGACCACAAGAACCACTTCGACAATTATCAAAATATAAACTAGGTAAATTTTCTAACACTTTGTTTAGGGTTTGCTGTTGATATTTACAAGATTCACGAATACGTAACACTTGATGAGCACTAAACTTTCGTATTTTATTTCGTTGAAACACGTAATTTTCTCGAACCCAGTTCAGTTGATTTGTTGAATAGTCTCGTACTCTTTTAACCTAGATGACAGACAAACAACAAATACACATTATTATTTATTGTTCGAAACGATCACTTAATTGAATGCGACACGTAAACGCGATAGAATCAATACCTGATCGTAATATTGGTCTCGCAAAGCTGTAAGATGATTAGTTCCAATATCTCTGATTTCTCTAAGATGTTTCGCTTGACTAGCATAACTGCTCTGAATCCATTCCACTTGTTGGGCACAATTTTCACGAATTCGAGTTACCTGTTGTTAATAAAAAAAAAGATAAAAGATGTTATGCAAATGTATAAGTATTTCAATCGTACAAGTTTATATTTTAATTATTTACTGAAAATAACCATAATACACACCTGCATTGCATAATTTTCTCGCAATTTTTCCAATTGTTGACTCTTATATTGTTCAATATTCTCTAACATAGCCGATATCTGCTTGGCACGTGGAGCATCTTTGTCGCTTTGACAACAGATGCAGCAACTGCAACATTTCTCAATAATGCCAAGTCTGCAAATGAAAATTATTTTGTAACAACGGTTCAAGGTCAATATGGAAAAAAATAATACGGTCCATTTCAACGACTACTTACTTATCGACTACATAACGTAGGAACTGCACCATTAGCGTCATCCCCAAAAAAGCGGCGGCACACGTTGTACCAAATAACAAACTATTAATTTTAATATCATACATAGTTACAGGATCTATATTTAATATCACTTCGACTGTCACGTTTGCGGTCGGATTTGAAGCATAACATATATAAGCTCCGCAATCTTCGCGCGTAATATTCTGAACAAACAAAGTACCATTTTCTAACACACGCACTCTGGAATGATTGTTATCTATTTCGTTCATATTCTCGTTATGAGCTTGCGGATGTTTATGGAAGACATCTGGAACGTTCGGATCCGGGTTCCAATGGAAAACTTGTTTCATAGGCGTCACCCACGTGATAGACGGTTGAGGGTTTCCCGCGTACTTGCACTCCAGTAAAGCATTCGATTTTAGGATATAATAGGATAAAGGCGTATTATAAATTATTCTAGGTGCCGTACAATTTAAATGTTGCAAAGTGGGTAACATGTCGTTCGGGTACGCGTGAGGGCCGCAGCTCAATTCAGATTTCAATATTTGAGATCTATTTTCGGCCCAATTTGCAAACCAAACCATTCTGCAGTCGCACGCCCACGGATTCGCATCTACGTATAATTCCTGCAAATTTTCTAATTCGGCAAAAGTCTTAGGCAAATATGTCAATTCGTTTCCGCTGATATCGAGTAGTTCTAAACGTTTTAATTTTGAAAAAACGTACGGATCCATTTCTCTTAAAAGTTCGTTGTTGCGCAAATATAGTCTTTTCAGGTTTTTCAATCCTTCCAGATCGGCGGAGGTCAACGTTTCCAATTTGGTCTTTTCGAGATAGAGGGTTTCTATTTGAGAATTTCTCGCGAAAGTGCCTTTCGCGAGTTTCGAAATATAATTATCTCCGACGTTTAACCAATTCAAACGCGACAATCCTCGAAACGTTTCGTCGTATACGTTAAGAATAGGATTGCTTCTTAGATTTAAATACCTCAATTCGTCTAGAGAATCGAAGAGACCTTTCGTTATCGACGTCAGCTTATTGTTTGACAGATCTAGCCTCCTGAGCGCTTTCAAATCTTCGAGCGCGTTAGGGTATATTTTTTCCAAACGATTGTCGTTGAGCAACAGCGTCTCCAACATTCGATTGGTTCTGTCGAAGTGATTGAGAAACGTGACGAACAGATTTCCGGATAAATCTAAATATCGCAATCCGACCAGCGGCGCGAACAGCTGGAACGGAACCGCGTGCAGTCTGTTGTTGGCGACGTAGATTTCTTCCAAAGAGACGGTGGTTCTGAAAAAGTTGCGGGGCAGATCTCCGAGACGGTTGTCGGTCAAATTCAGAACGACGAGACCGGAGAGAGTTCGAAAGGTGTCGTTGCCGAGATCCGCGATCTCGTTCGCGCTCAGATCAAGTTTGCGTAAACGCGTCAGATCTCTGAAGGCGTTCGGATCGACGGCTTCGATGGAGGCGTTCGTCCAGCGCAACTCCAGCAGCGGACGCGGAGCCCCGATCAGCAGGGAGGCCGTCAGGCGCCGCGGCGATAGAGGATTCGATCTCCGGAAGGGTCCCGCGCAGGAGAGGATTCCTCTCGGCTCGCAGGAGCATTCCGCCGGACAGCCGGAATCCGAATTCGCGTTCGCGACGCAGAGCAAGGCGAGCACTGCGATCCATGCCGGCGGACGAGTCATCGTGGCCGACGCGCGCGCATCCTCACGCACGGCTACCTGAAAGCGGTTTTTTTATTTTTATTATTTTTTATTACATATCGAAAAGTGAACGCCGCCGTCGCCGCCGCGCGCGCTATTCTTACGAAATCGTTACGTGCGCGCTGCGCTTTCGAATCCTATTCCGTTATTTCGCTAACTAAAATTAAATCGAACGTCGCCCGTTTTTCGTTATCGGTCTTTGCCAAATGCGTCACGTCGCGTCTCGCGGCGTACCGGTTTAGAGTCGACCTTTCGGCAGTCGCTAAAACTAGAAAAACACGATTTTTAGCATGCTAACAGCAGTTCGTTCGTTCGTTCGTTCGTAACTTCGTTCGCGAACGCGCGCGGTAAATAAAACGCGACACGATTTCCGACGCGCGCTCCGTTCGCTCCGTTATGCAACGGTCGCATGCGCTTCGGTCAGCTGTTTCTTCTCCGGCCGAACTAAACCTATCCGGAGGAGCTTCTCTTTAATCGCAATTTAAAGTGCGCGGTTTCTCGCGGAAACGCAAACGCAAATGCGGCGGGTTCGCGTCGAGAAGGCGACGCGGTCGCGTTCCGTTACGCGCTTTACGCTTTTGTATCGATTGTCGCTTCCGATACGAAGCGTTCGAAGCGTCGGTGACATTTCGAACCGAGATATGAGGCGTCGTTCCGAACGACTTATGTAACGCGGGGTCGAGGATCTTCGGCCCGCCCTCGGAGGCGGCGCGTCGTCGAAGCTTCTAGGCTCGGGCGTCGCGGAGTTTCGTGACGGGCGTCGGATGTCGGACGCCGCACGTCGCGAACGAAGGAAGCGAACTCGGGCCGCGTGGACGCGTTCTAGCGCTCGGTTCGTACCTAAAGAGCGGGGCCGCCACGGCCCGTTCGGGGTCGCCGCTCTCCACAGCCGTGCACATCTCGAATAACGGACACGCGCACCACACGATCGACTCGCCTCGCGCGACGGCCGACCGATGCCGACTGATGGCGGCCGTTCCCGCGCCCCTCCCTCTCCGCGTCGCACCGACGACGGTGTCTCGCTCTCTCCGACGCGTTTCGCCGCCTCCTTCTCGCTCGCTCGGACCGGTCCGCTCGCGATTTCGAACGGCAGCTACGATCGCTACGTGTGTGCCGTGCGCGCTTCTCGTGTGCGTCGCGCCGGCCGTCCTCTACTTTCGAACGTTTTGCTGCGAATCTGTATGTAGTTTTTTGTTAGTTGCGATTTGAAGTTCGGCATATCGAATACGATTCGAACGTTCGGCGCAATTGAAAAAAATGCGCATACGAATATCGAAATCCAAAACCGACAAAATTTCGTAAAATATTGAAACCGTTGCGAAAGTTTGCCATTAAGAATCTCGATTAAAGTATGACGATATCGATTACGCGAACGGATAATGTTATGCGAAATCGTTTTTAGAATTTATAGTGCGTTCTCTAATTATAACACTTTATATTAAACGCCGTTACCGAATCGCCTTCGAATACTATGAAAACGTAAAGTGTAACTTTACGGCTTACGATTTTTTTTCGATTTTTCTACGACACGCTTCGTTATGAATATGTATAATGCGATTTATTTTTCGTTGCGATGAAAATTATTATCTGAAATTATATTTTTCAGCTACGTAGCCAGCCGAGCGTGACGCGAATACCGTACCGTCGTCGTCTCGTGTGCGATTTCTAAAAAATAACTAGACGCCTCTTACAAAATATTTTGAATGTTAACTAATTATCAACTCTACTGATAATTCGATACTTTTAAATTATATATATATATATATATATATATATATATATATATATATATATATATATATATATTTATAAATAGTTTTAAAATACTTATTACATTTTCCTGTTTGAGCGATTAACTATATGTGTAACAAATTGTGGTTTCCGCATTTTGTAATATTGCGCTTTTATTTATCATAAAAGGAAATATGCTTATATATGTATATATATATATATATATATATATATATATATATATATATATATATACCATATAACCGTTCATTTTATTCCTTTTTATTCCATATACGTCATAACACACACATATGTTCCTCTCTTTGAAACACCTGGCGTTTCAAATGGCAAAACTTTTATATGAAAATAATATTGTTATATTCTAAAGGCTAATTTACCAGTTCGTATACATTTTTAAATATTTTTTTTTAATATTGTGTCTCGAGGGCGAATAATGACTGAAACCAATTATTTTACATAGTATTTTTTTCCATAGAAAAAGAATTTGAAGTTCTTTTTATTGTTAATTAATTATCTACTATATATATTATAATTGGCTAAAACAAATATTAATTTAATACATAAAGACACATTTTATTATATTATTTGTGTCGCTACAAATATACTGGTATTAGATAAATTATATATCCTTAATTTGAGTATTTTTTCATTGAAATATTTTTAATTTCTTCAGTAATTAGAAAGTAATAATTTTCTATTTTTTAAAAGATTTATAAAATTCTTAAACTTGTGAAATTCATAAACTCGCTCTTAAAATTTGTCTCTAGACCATATGATTTATGTCTTAAAATTTGTATCAAGTTTCGCTGAATTTCCGACATAAATTTGATGCTGATGTGTTCAATTTTTTTTTATACGGAACTTGATTCATAAATTCATATATCTCACAATAAAGTGTCATTACCTAGCAAATTTGTACAGAAATTACAAATCGTATACATTATTTAGTTTTTGATCGATTTCCGGTTTCAATTAAGTCAGGGATAATAACGTGTGACGCATTATACTCTATAAATAATAATGTTTTTCGGTAGCGGATATTCAGGTTGTGAAGGTGTATAGTCGCAAGGCATTTTTTTTTTTAAAAAAGACCTCTAAATATCTATCCAAACCAAAGATTTAGATAGGAATTTTGTGACGCATCAGAATTTGAAATGAAAAAAAATGGCGCACGCAGAAACAAAAGTTTAGTTACCTCTGAATTAAGCAATATCATCATTATTCATTAGTCATATCAGAATTAATTCAGCATATTAGCATTCTTGTATATTTTTATACGCGAACATTAATTTGTCGTTTGAATATTGTTATTGTTAACAATTTATAAAATACGGTCGATATTTTGGTACATTCTCGAAATATATGACAAATTTATTATCAACCCTTATTTCTGACAATGGCGAATATAAATCTTTTATCATAAATATTTTCGTCTTTCTATTTCTCATGATAAATATACGACACGATTATGAATTGTTATTGTATCTTTTTATAATTGTATTCCTTATCGAAATCAAGAAGTGAGAACACAAATTTGGCATTATCGTAAAATAATTTGTGATTAAATTAAAATATGTACATATGTATTTTTTTGCATTTATTATCTTCATAATTTCACACTTATAATAAATATTGACTGCGAGGCAATCATTTGATGACGTCATCGTCTAAAGTTCAGTTTAAAATATGTATTTTTAGTTGATAAATTTAAAAGTCTGATATAGATTGTGTTTATTTTGAAAGAAAATATTTTTCAGTATTTCAATTGATTATTTATATTGTAATAATCAATTTTCGTTATATTAATTGCTCGGTCATTTAAAATGGTAAATATTCTTGACTGTTTATATGTAGAATTAGCTCTATTAAATTTTTAGAGCATGAAATAAATTTTATAAAACTATTTATGCTTATTAGTCTGGAAATTTTAAATCTGAAAATTGAATTATTAAATTTATCCTACATCTTCTAAAAGATTTTCATGTAAAATGCACGGAATATATAAATAATTCATTAATTTCAACATTTTTAATAATCCCCTCATGTTATATTATTATATTAATACATTGTGCAAATAAATTCGTAAACAACTATAAATTTCACATTTAAATTGCGAATTTACGGCTTTGATTATTTTCTTATATTGCGAAAATATCTACTTATATAATTGCTGTTATTTCGGAATATTTTCTTTTCTCCGCATTTCGTTCTTAGTGTTACGAAATTTTGCTATTTTGATTGTCCCCATCCATGAATATTAATATAACATCGAATATATAATATATTATAAAACATATAACACACACAAATATGTATATATAATTAAAAAATATTTAAAAGATTAATTATGGAAAACTTTTTGACATCCTCAATAGTCCAGATTAATTCATCATAGGACCATGATGGGTTAAAAACAATCTAATTGTTATTCACTAGAATCAATCGTGCAAATATGCATAGATATTGAAATAAATTAAAATCGTTTAGTTTTAACGACTTGTTTTTAACAATAGCCAGAATATTAATAAGCGATTTTTATTTTATTTTTTTCGAATTTGTTCTACTTTCGAGTAGTATCAATCGAATTTGTTTTCCAATTTTCTCACAGCAACTCGACTTCATTCTATATCCAAATCTAATCGAGTAGTACACAAATAATTTTTATTAATGACTTAATTTGAATTTGAAAAGGTTGAAATTTTCATCGGTGATCTCTGTTTTTATGCGTGTTGACAAATTATAAAACATGACTTTTCGTCGCTATGTTAAAAGTAATATTTATATGCGAGTTCGCTTTTTATTTATTTTTTTAAAAATAGAAATAGACATTTTCCGCTCAATTTTCCACAGTATAGTTACAAAGGTTAAGCTTGATTTGTGTATATTGTTATGGAAATGTCGCATTCGTTGAATTTTCTTTTCGAATAATGAAAATAAAAACCAGAATCAGTCGTAGCAATTTTAAAATATTATATTAATATTTACATATTTTTACCGTTTAGATGGTAAATCTTGAATATAACACATTATAATCAAATAAAAAATATTTTAATTATATTCTTATTTAATTCACCTACGAGTGATTTTTTATGTATTTCTATTAATTAAAAATATTTGATGTTGATTGTTTGAAATAGTTCAATAGGAACGTGAAAATTGTTTAGGAATAGTTTAAAACTCTCAAATTATATTCACGAGTAATCCTTTCAATGATCAGACATTATAAATAAACGAAAACTATAATTTAAAAACCGAATAAATGGGTGTTTATTTAGAATAAAAATCATTATCGAAATCTTTATCTAATATAAATTCCATAACCTTTGAAATGTTTGTAATATTTATCGTTTAGTAAAAATATATTTTCTTAAATATCTATGCAATGTTGATGTATAATAATAGTTTGATTGCTCGATATTTCAATATTATAACAAACATATTAAATCACGCGATTTCATTTTTTTATTATTATTTATTTAGCTTTTTAATTGTGACGTTATTCACATACTATGTAAGACGGCATAAAAACTAATGTTTATTTGCTAATTCGTGTTTTTTTACTAGTAATATTTATATGCGTACGTGTTTTTGTTTTGTATTTTTGCATCTATTAATAATTAAATTGCTGGCCGTGTATTTTTTTAATGTTCAATTTCGCATTTTTATCATATTTATATTATAATTTTGTTAATATATATATCCTCTTAGTTGGAGATATGTTTTTTTTTCATTTTGAGAAATGAAAACTTGCTTTTACGATTCAAAAATATTGTATGCAAAATATTTCGTATATTTTAGATCATCGTTTAGTTGATTGAGGAAGGAAACTGTCGGTTTCGATAAAAATGTATGTAAATCATAACACACACACCCATTTATATATATATATATATATATATATATATATATATATATATATATATATATATATATATATATATATATATATCATAGATATGAAGCATTCCTGATAACAATCGCTATCGTCGTTTTACAGTTCAGACATTTTCTGTGTATTTATAAAGACCGCTGAATAAACACGAAATAAATAAATATAAATAGATATAAGTGCGACGGACACGTTTCGCTTTTTATATTTGCTGAGAAACGTTTCGTATAATTTTTAAATTTCCGTTATATGATTGTGATTATGAATAGAATTTTATATCGTAATTACGGTGACCATTATTTTTGTATTAAAAAAACAGGACAAGAAGCAAAAAAATATTAATTCGTTTATTAACACGAGATCGGTTATTACAAAACAATGGCCATATAACATGACATTTATTGATTAGTAACAAAATGTAAATAGTATATTTTGTAAATAGAAAAATATTCAGTCTTTTAAAATTACAATAAATTAAATTTGAATATAATTTAAATTTCATTGAAAAACAGGACATTTATGTTTAAAAAAAAAGGAGATAAAAGGACAGCGTCTTAAAAAACCGTAATGTCCTGCCAAAAGCATTACGAATAGTCACCGTAATCATAACGTGTGATTCATTCTTTTCTTTTATCGAAATCTACTTTGTATTCACAAACGTTTCTATTTTTTTGAGCGACAATCACACTTCTATCGTTACGTTATGATAATATTAACCGTTGACTTTTATTATTAAAGATCGATTGGAACGAATTGTGTTTGATTTAGATTGACACCTCAAAATTACTTCGAATTGATTTTATGTGTTACGAAGGAAACACTCGTATATTTTTTCAAATTTTCTTTTCACTTTTTGCGGGTACGCGTATAAATAAATATGGCATATAAAATATTATTATAAATATTATTCTCGAAAGCGGATACGTGTAATTTAATTGAAAGAGATTCTGAAAACGGGTGCGGTTTCAGCTGAAATGCCATAGGTCGCACATTATCCGCTTTCGGATAGATATAGTGAAAAAGAAGAACCTTTTCTGTTTTCTAATTTTCCACGCGTAATCGCGCAGCTCGGATAGGTTTAAAAAAATCGGTTTTTACACCTCGTTTGAGCTTTTCCGAAGGTCAACAACAGACACTTTTCTACAATCGCCACCTGTTTTTTTTTTCATTTCATTTCGATCGCTTTTATTTTACGGAAATAACTATCATTTCATACGATTCTATAAAATGTTTCCATTGCGTATTGTCGTTTATTTATTTATATGTGAGTGTCGGTCGACCTTTTGTATTTATTACAGCGCGAGTCCAAATTATCATCGGTCCGACAATTGTACGTCGGTGTTTTATTGCGCTAAGAAGTAACAATAAATCAAGAAGTCGCTAAGATGTAAAATAAACCGAGGGTCTTAACGTTTGAAATATATTGTATAATGGAACTAAACTATTGAACTCGATGAATATTTTATTTATTGATTTAATTTTAATTTTTATTTAAGTAGAATGCGTAACATACGTTTGATAACCCCTGTTATAAATTTTATAAGGCCAAGTTGACCATTTTAAATTGTCGACGATTTTAATTGTTTGTACGTGTTATCATCATTATTTTATTAGCTTTTTAAATTTTAATCGATAAGTTGCCACCGTATCATGCACACTTCCCGCATATAAATGAAGCATAATTATTATTTATATATTATTTTTCGGATTTGTTTACAATTAATAATTAATATTTATAGAAGAATTTCAATTAATTTTATTGCGACTTTTATAATTGATCTATCTATATATTCTTCGCGACATTTGAAGATGATATTACATCCTTCTAAACTACAAAAAAAAATATGTATATAAAAGAAAGTATATATCATGAGTCGTAATCAATTCAGAATATTTAATATTGCATTTGCAAAACAACGATTCGGTGCCATTTTAAATTAATGACGCAATTGTGACAATTACTACGTTCTAATAGACTGTTAACAATTTATCGACCTTTGTGATCTCTCCCTCTCTTTGTGTGTATGTATTTTTTTTCTAAGTATGCATTTTTTAGGGTTTCATTCTTCAAATTTTGATATACTCTTGTAATTATAAAATATTTACAATGCAAACTGTGTACACGTTACGTTATTATTATTTATTATAGATGATGATAATCATATGCAACATTTAGAAATACATATTAGCATTTATTTTTTAAATAGTATAAAACCTAGTTCTTATTAACGATAAAAACGTAAAAAGTTTATAATGTTTGTCCTTGGCACAACTTGTATGTTGTTTTATTTCAGGCTTCTATTGTATAATAGTTCCGTATTTGAACAAAATGTCTCAAAATTTCTTTATAAAAACCATTTTCGATTTTTCAATAAAAATTAATTTAAATGTATTTAAAAAACGTTTTTGCTAATGATATACTAATATTTAGATTACAAATTTTTATACTTCTTAAAATTACTTAATTTACAGTGGCATAGATCATTCGAAAATTTTTTTATATTTAACGTCTAAAAATAAAGAAAAATTCAAATTCATTCTAGTAATTCAATCTAGAATGAATTGTCTGTTTTTACTATATGTGGCTATTTTCTTGTTGATTAACTTAACACGCATATATCTTATATAAATATGACGATCTTTTATCGCAATATCTATTTATTGTAACGCGATCTAAATTGTCAACCATTTCTATTACTTAGACATTTTGTGACTAATATATTTTTATCATTCTGCTGAGTATGTGTGATAAGTGCAATTCCAATGGAATTATATAGGATCGTATAATAATTTTTATATGCTGTTATTCTTTCCATTTCCTTCTTATATTAATTCATGGATTACTGTATTATATATTGTTAATGTAATTTATTTAGTGAAAAAGTATATCTGAATATTTAATTATGTACACGTAATATGAATATTATATCATAATATATGTACTTTGAAATTATATGTACTTCAACTAAATACGTTTTCAAGTCGAAGGTCAAAACAAACAGGTTTAATCGGTAATATAATAATTATTCATTACACTTAATGTATTTTTTTAATATTTTTTTTTTATAAAAAAGACAAGAATGTCTCGAATCGTAGATTAGAAGCGATAGAAATATTCTTTATATTATTTATAAATTAAAATTCTATATTATTATTTGTATACAAAAAAAATATTATTTAAGCAATTACAAAAATTCGTATTTTATTTTACAAAGAGACGCTTTGTTCTCGACAAAGATAAAATTTATGTTGCCTTACCTGTCTTTCCATTACCTGGTTTCTAGTTGAAAACATCTGCTTTTTTTGCGGTGTCTTGACTGTAAAGGTCGCCACAGTCATGGAGCAAAGAACTACGTGGTACAGAACGTTTCAGAAAAATAAATGCGCATATTTTTACTTCTGTATACCGACGTTATATAGTGTGTATTGTAAATATTCGTAAAAGTGCGCACAATTTTTAAATATTCACAAAATTTCTTGTTGATATTACCAATAAAAACCAAAAAATCTTTTTTTAAGCGAGGAACCACGAATATCGCTCTTATATCGTACAACTATTCATTTTATTTTTAAGACGTATTTTTTCTCGAAATTCGTACTAAATATTTAGCTCTCTTATCTTGGTATCGTTTTATCAGTGATAAAATTAACGTTGTTTATACCATAGAAAAAACAATTGAGCGGTAAACGATAGTTGTTTTTGAAATTCATCAGACTTGTTTTACATCTGTTTTGTACCAATTACGCATTGTTTATTATTAATGATAATTATAAGTATATTTTTATTCCTAATTTAAAAATTATATTTTAAAAATAATAATAAAATAAATTCATATGCTTAGTATTAATTAGTTCACGATTTAAGTTGTGAAAAAAAGTTTATTTGTATAGTGATATATTTAAAAAAATAAAACAAGAATAAACGATACTTTAAGCTCTTTTAGTGCTTTCTAAATCATCAATATGTGTTAGATAATGGATGTGTGTGTGTGTGTGTGTGTGTGCTTGTTCACTCTAATAGTTGCTGAGTGGATGTAATTCCAATACTTTAATTAAAAATATGCTATATAAGAAAATTCCATAGAAAAGCGTAAGTCTTTATTGACAATGTAATTTCTTTTAGGTCTTGACCGCATTAAATATGTTCACAATTTATCTCATGTTTTGGTCCTTCTATTCACTTATCGACTATGTATAACGATTGTGTACATATTTTAATAATATATAAAATTTTTATTAAAAATATAATTATATGCTTTTTATATATATTTATCGTATTTCGTTTTGATTTAAAAATTTTCTTTAATTCATTTTGTTCATTGATTTAAATGTAAAAATTTTCAAAAGAAAAAAAATATTTACATAAATTCAATGTTAACGTTCATTTCACACATACAAACAATATTGCCACTCTTATTATATAACCACGTATTCAAAAATTCTTCATTAAAACTCATTTATGACCATCGTAAATAGTATAATTAACAATTAATGACTCATTATATATCAATTATTAAAAATAAATACTTTTGTATTTGTGACATGACAGACTCGTACATTACTTTTATAGATTATTTATAATGGCAGATAATTGCACATAAAAATTACATAAAGTGAAATATTATTAATAGAAATTTATAAAGAAAACGATATTTCTGTAGCATAATTCGAGGAGAAAAAAAAATAACACGTGTCCATGACTATACGCTCACGTCATAGAGATGTGAATGCTTCATCAATATGGCACACTTTAACGTTGTCCGTTTTTTTTTATTATTCAATCAATATTCATATAATATGTATTTCGACAATTTTATTCACAATGAAATCGGCAAAGTCACGTTTCACATTTTTATCATATGGATGCCGTCGATTTCACCCAGAAATTAGCACTCAGCGACATCTGTTGTGCATTTGTTAATACTAAAAATATTTATTATATCTTATGTTAAATGCGTGATACTTTTTATTTTATTAAATTATTTATTGATAATTTATATTCGTTTTTTTTATTTTTACAGTGCAAAGAATTTGAAAAAGTTGGTGCGGCGATCGCCGTAACTCCTTGCGATGTTGTTGAAGAAGCTGACATTACCTTTTCTTGTGTGGCTGATCCACAAGCAGCAAAAGAAGTTTGTATTTTGGTTTCATTTATACAAACATATATGTTTATAATGACTTTAAAAAAAAATCATCGTTTTCAGATGGTATTTGGAAATTGTGGAGTATTACATAGTGGCTCATTGGAAACCAAAGGTTATGTGGAGATGACTTCTATTGACGCAGATACCTCACACGATATTGTTGAGGCATTAAGTGCGAGAGGCGCAAGATATTTGGAAGCTCAGGTTTTTTTAATTTATATTTAATTAATTTTTTTTTACATAGAAATGCTAAATCAATATTCGCACTTTTTTGTTATAATGAAGATTCAAGGATCTAAAACGCAAGCTGAAGAAGGAACTTTAATAATCTTGGCGGCTGGCGATAGAACTCTTTTTGACGATTGTCAAACATGTTTCGAAGCAATGAGCAAGAACTCTTTTTATTTAGGTATTGATCTGTAATATGTTTTATATAAATTGTAATTACAGTGAAAAAACATTCTTATATTTCGTTTGTAGGAGAAATTGGCAATGCTTCCAAGATGAACCTTGTTCTTCAGTTAATCAATGGAGTCGTTTTGGCCGGTCTCGCCGAAGGAATGGCTTTGGCAGATCGCGCGGGACTTAAACAAAAAGATCTTCTTGAAGTATTAGAGCTCACTAGTCTATCATGTCCGACTTTGATGGAGAAAGGAAGAGGTATATATAAAAATTTGTAAGATCACTTTAACGACATTTTATATATAATAATATCGATATTTTCATTTTAGCAATGATCGAAAAAAGCTATACAACACATCAACCGTTGTCCCATCTACAGAAAGATTTAAAATTGGCCCTTAGCATGGGGGACATGTTAGAACAATCGCTACCATTAACTGCGACCACAAACGAAATATTTAAATATGCCAAACGTCTTGGTTATTCAGGTCATGACGCTAGTGCAGTTTATATACGAGCAAGATTTTGATCGAATATTATAGACTGCGATACGTACGAAGACAGATATGCATGTTTACAGTGTATTTACAATTTATATGGAATTATTTCCATGTTATATTTAGTTCGTTTCTTTTTCAGTCTTCAATCGTACGAATGCATTATAATGACTAGTGCTCATAGTGTTTTCTTTCATTGATTTATAGTGAACTGTCATATATATATATATATATATATATATATATATATATATATATATATATATATATATATATATATATATATATATATATAATTTTTGGAAGTAATATTAAGAGAATCTCTTTGTATATGAACAGCGGTTTTATTTGACGAGCACTGTTAATTTAATTTACAAGTAAAAAATCATATGATAAATCACGTTTTTCCATTTTAAATCATTTTGCAATAAAATATACTTTTTTATTATTTTATTTTTCGTAAAACTCGTTAATATATTTAGGCGTTTAATTTTTTTTTCATCTGATTTAAGTTGATAAAATTATTTTGTGTTAGTAAATAAATACTAAATTTTAACTGATATAAATATATATATATATATATATATATATATATATTTATATATATATACATATATGTATATATATATATATATATATATATATATATATATATACATATATGTATATATATATATATATATATATATATATACATATATGTATATATATATATACATATATGTATATATATATATACATATATATATATATACATATATGTATATACATATATATATACATATATGTGTATGTATATATATATATATATATATATATATATATATATATATATATATATATATATATAGATAGAAAGGGACATTTTTGTAATAAATGATATCTGTAAAATATAATTAAATAACTTTTTATAAAATCTACATAAAACGTGTACTATTTTCAAAATGCAGTTATTTTCAACTTCTTTTGGTGTGGACATATTATATTGTCATTACATAGAATAAAATTATATATATATATATATATATATATATATATATGTATGTATATGTGTATATATATATATATATATATATATATATGTATATGTGTATATATATATATATATATATGTATATGTGTATATATATATATATATATATATATATATATATATATGTATATATAATTTTTTGCATTTTTTCATTTAATTTACCAAATTATCATTATTAAATGAATACTGTATATTTTTATTTTTTTTGGAATGCTTTGTTTTTGTATAAATTTTCTATAAGTTTGTATATTTTCAATTTTATCAATTAAATATATATATATATATATATATATATATATATATATATATTATCATTTTATCTTAAATTGTTTAGCTGGAAAAAATACTGCATTGTGACAAAAAATATCTGTCAATTTTGTAGAAAATCAAGTACGGAATCTCTTGATTTTTGGATAAATCGTTTTACAAAATAATTTCGTTTATAAATCATTGAAAATTCATTTTTTTATTAAATATGTTTAAATTTTAACAATAAATAATGAAAAAAAAATTGACATGAAATTATGTTTTATAATTTTATCGACATTATACAAATATGTAATGTTTATATATGATTTTTTTTAATATTAGTTTGGATGCCAACATTAGGAGAGAACACATGAAAGCGTATGATTGTAATATGTATCCAGTTTTACATTTATGATATGATAAAAATCAATTTATTTTTAGTAAAGATGAAAAAAAGTACGCAACATTTTAATAGTACTGTGTATATGTTGTTATACACGCTTTCTAGTGAATTTTAGATATTTTCTATGTACACGTCAGTTCTTTTTCTATTTTGATTTTTTTTTTAAATTTAATGTTTACTTCTTCAAAAGATGTAAAATCATTTTTTTTAAATAAAGTTTTTGTAATATGGTAATAATAATGAACCATAAAATTTGTGGTTGTTGTTATTTATAAGATAATAGTAATAATAAAATATATTTTCCTGCCTTATTTTAATTTTATTTAGTGTTTTCTGAAATATGAGATGTATCGGAATAGATAAATGTGTTACTGGGAATATTCTTGTAATAAATACGTGGACAACTTTTTTAATAAAACAGTTTTATATTATCACTTAAAGCTAATTTATGAAACATCTAATGCTAAGTATGTGAAAATAACCAAAAAGTCAGGATTGAGCTATTTTTTTAGATACATAAAAATAATGATTACTATTGGAAAATATTCATTCTTTTTTCTCATAAATTTCCAATCAACAACGAATATGGGTTTAAAAAGTTTGTTTATTTATTAAGATTATGGATGATCAAACCGCGAATGAAAACAAATTTAGAATATATTTAATATTAGAAGTCAATATATGTTTCTCAAAAAAAAAAAGAAAATATCTATTCAAACTTCATAAAAAGAAAGAAATAACAATCACCACATACAAAACTAGTTTGAAACGTTTGGATAAAATTTGTTAATATAAGAATTACGTTGAATGAATTGCACGTGCAGTTTAAAACATGGTGTTAAAGCTAATTGAAAACTATACAATTTGTTTGACAAAAAATATCAGAAATTTGCATTTTAAATATCACAAGGAAGAAACATTCATTTTTTGTTAAGTTGATAAGTGTCTTTAATTGTCATGTCGAAAATAGGCGCCATCTTTTGACTTTATAGAATGAGTTTAAACTTGTCTCGTTTATATATATATATATATATATATATATATATATATATATATATATATATATATATATATCAAAATTATTTCATTATTTAAAATATATATACAAAATTAAAATTGATAGTTATTTCATTTTATTGCAGTAACTGATGTTTGGAATATATTTGAGTTGTTTGATTTTTATATTGCTTTAATGAAATGTAAATATTTAACAATCTGCACAATTTAATAAATTTACGATTAAATAAAATATACGGTATTATAAAAATGGCTTGTTGAAATGTTGACTTAGGGAAGGACAATAAAGAAAGTTACCATTTTATTTTTGTATATTTAAGAAACGACAATTACATTATGCTATTTATTATATTATATAATTACTTAATACAACTGTTATATTATATATATAGATTCGGAAGTATACAAAGTTATATCATTATAAATAATTGAATTTGAATATTGAGCAATAAATTAATCTCTTTGTTGACAAAGTAATACAATTTAGTCATGGAAAATTTGATGAGCTTAAGTAAGATAATAAATACCCTTGAAATAATTACCAGAATTAGCAGCATATTACAAAAAAACGGAAATTTAAATAAGTTACATGTTTTATTATTCAGTATTGTATTATAAAATGTGTTGGATCAATTAAGTCTATTTCAAAAGTTATTATTTTTTAAATAACAATAAAGTAATTTCGAATACAAATAAAAAAGATATGTTCTTATTTTATATTTTATTAGTTTTTAAGTTCATTTTTGGCACAATTAATTCGAAATATTCTCATATAATTTTAAAAATACTGAAAGTATATTTACAAAAATTTCGTATAAATACTAAATATTCTTTTTTTTCTTGTGATATATTAGATATTACTGATAAATTGTAAAATATTTATTTAATCGAAAAAGTTTGTAACGAATAATTTAATTCCAGGATGAAAATTTTCAATACCGCGTCAAAGGATATCATCCTCGCGATAAAATAATCCACTGCAATTCTCAGTGCTAAATAAAAAATACTTGTTAAAATCCGTTTTTATCACATAATTTAATGACAAAATGAAATGATTATATATATATATATATATATATATATATATATATATATATATATATCTTTTTTTTAATTATCTCTATGAAAGACATTTCCAGATTTGTTGACTTTAGATTTTTACATGATAAACTACCAAGAAATATTTTAACGTACAAATATTACGAGATTCAAATAATTCTATAACAAATTTGCTGCCAGATAATATTTACATCCATAGAATAAATGATTACGTATTGAAATACATTTAGAATTTTTTTTGCGCGATAACATAAAAATTTAAATGTTTGAACTGCCTATGCAACATAATTCTAATAAGTAAAAAATATAAAATTGTATAATAAATTTTAAGTAATAAATATTATGCTTACACTATAAATATGATAGGTACAATTTGAAATTCATAATATTATAAAATAATTCTGTTTAACCGAGTAAATTTTGGTTCACATTAAAATCAAGATGAAAGATGTGATTATGACTTATCAAATTATGAATATGATAGATAGCCCTGATTTTTTAAAATGTAAATAAACTCGATATCTTATCTAAAAAAAGTTACAGATGTTTATTTTCCTATAAGAAATTAAAAAAAACGTTAATAAACAAATTCAAAATTACGATTCTAATCATTTTTTTTACATTATTATTGATAAAAATTCATTTTGTCACATTTAATTTACATTAAAAAAAATATTTGTATTTAAATAAAAACAGTAAACGCAAATGCATACAAGCACTACTATTTATAAACGAATTGTATACATGAAAAAATTTACATACAAAAAAATATTATAATTATTGGTATTTCGTAATAAATCTAATTAAATTAAAAAATAGCCTAAATTTATAAATAAAAATGAAAATTTCAAAATAATTCAAACTAGTATTAATAATGACTAATATTCCTTTAGATTCAGGCACATAAGGAGTGTAACGAAGAGGAGATACTCGCGATCATTATATTAAAGCTTTCCCGGATCGTCGTCGAGATCTTCGTTGGCGGCATTTTCGAAAACGTGCTCCGGATCTCTGTAGATGGATTCGTGATTTCCGTCGCTTACGGGTCCATTGTTAATGGGCAACATATCCTGATTATCTAAAGCCGCCTTCGGACCGGGAGGAGAGACCGCCACGTTTAACGGTAACGATTCCGCGGGAGCTTTTATGGATTTGGTCGGGCTAGTGGTTCTCAGCAATTTCAAATCGTTTTCGAGACTTTTAATTTTCAATTTATAATCCGTGATCTGTTTGGTCATCACGTCTCTGTCTATTCTCAAAGCGGCCAACGTGGCCACTTTCCCGGCGTCTAATTTTTTCAAGGAAGCCAATTCCTGTTTACACGCTCCGCCGCTATCTTTCTCGTTCTCTAGAGTTTTATTCAATTTGCCGATTTCGTCCTTTTGAGCGATCAGTTTCTCGTTCAGTTTAACTTCGCTCGTTCTCGATTCGGCTATGCGAGATTCCAGTTCGCGCGCTTGCGTCTCCAGCGTGCTCTTCCTGGACGCGCAAGTCGATTTTTCGTCCGAGCAGATCGAGAGCTGATGCCCCAACTGATCCATGCGCACTAACAATTCATAATTTTGCGACGACAACGACCACCAATTGCAAACCAAAAGAAAGCAGAGCACGAAAAGACCCGCTATAAGATAATTTGGACATCTTCCGTGACCGGGCCGCATGTTCTCGAATCCCATCGCCCGCCCGACTGTAAAAAAGAAAAATTGGCAAATTTAGTTAGCGATATTTCGGATCGATATCGGAAACGTCTAACGCGCGATCCCCTCGAAAATTAGTTATATTTAAATCAAAATCGAAAGAGTCGATTCCTTACCGTCGACGTAAACACTCGGTTGACGCGAGTCTAAACGCGCAACTTTCCGACCTTTGGCATTTACAAAATTTATTTCCCTATTTTTATAGGGAAATAAATAGTATAACGCTTTTACGATATACGCGTAATAATGCTTTTGGGACGTCGAAAACGTTTCGACGCGTTCGTCGTTTTGTAATCGAAGGAAAAAATTGAAACAGACTCGCGTAATTCGAAAGGCGTTACCGCGGCTAGGTTGTCGATCCTGTATCGGGGAGAGTCACGTGACCGTCGGGCGCAGCAGCAGCAGCAGCGGCAGCAGCAGCAGCAGCACGCGGCCCCGCGCTCTTCCGCGCCCGCCGCCCTCGCCGCCCTCGCCCCACTCGTCCGCCGGAGACATGCCCGCTCTCAACCCGCTGCCGCCCAAGGAGAATGCGCTCTTCAAGCGAATCTTGGTGCGAGCTCCGTCACGATCGAAACCCGCCGCCGTCGACGACTCCGCCCCCGGCGCTCGTCGACGGTCGCGTTCTCGCAAACGCGCGAAAAACCCGGGGGCGCGCGCTCGACGCGTCGGCCTTCGCCCCGGTCGGCCGCCCTTTCGGTCGCCCGAGCCGTCGACGGCGACCGGCACGTTCGCGCACTTCGAGGTTATGTTCGCACTCGCGGTTCGATATTATAACCTCGTCGACCGCCCTTTTCCGTTCCCGTTCGCCTTTTCGTTTCCGTTTCCGGATTCCCACTTCCCGTCGGAAGGTCCGCGACGGCTTCGAGATCGACAACCGTCCCCGGTTCGCTTTCGCCCGTCATTATTGATCCGCGTTCTCTCTTCGAGCGATTTTCGAGTGCATCTTAGCAGGAACGATTTCGTGAAAGCTTTCGTAGAAACCGATACGTTTTTCTAGAGCTTCGAAAAACTACAAATTTATATATCTTCCCTGAAATATTATTCCGGTTCGAATATTTCTACGAATTTGAATGCGTTTTTTAATTAATGCAAAACAAAGCAGATCTTATAAAAAATTAATGCAAAATAATACAATAATTTTAACGTAATCGCCGACGAGAAACCCAAAACGAAAACGAGTCGTGACGCAAATTGTAGCTGAAAACGTATTTTTTGTCATTTTGTTCTTATATCCTTTTCGATTCGGTATTTTATTGATTCCGAAATGGACCTTTTTAAAGTAGTAAATATTTTATGTTTCGATTCGGCGGCGATATAATTAGTTACGCTTTGCTTTTTACGGTGTGCAATTTAAATGTAGTATTTTTACGTTTTTAAGTAATGCGCGTTCGAAAACGTCGACTTCGTATTCGTCAACGTGTTCATATTAAAAATAAATTTTCATATTTATTATTTTTGAAACGTCACAGCGCTTCATAAGAATTAACCGCTGTCGACTCGGACTATGTTTCTCTCGTTGTTACCGTATTATGATGATTATTAATAAGTGTTGTACGATTTCATTTCTACAATAAACTTCGAGTCAATTTTTGCCTAGAGATAATATTAATTAATTCCCCAAAATTTTGCCATACGTTTCAATATGCATATATTTTATTTAAATTTAAAAAACAGAATGTGTTCAATTTGATTCATGTTTGTACAAAATTTTGTACAATTGTACAAAAATTTCATAACGCATACGTAGATTGATAATGCTCAGATCTTTTGTGAAAAAAAGTAATCGTTTAATATCTATTTTATTTTTAAATACGTTTCAAAATATATTAAGTGATTGTAGTGTGCTTCTTTTGAAATGAATGTCTGATAATTTAAATTGTGTATTATGTGATTATTGTCATTTTAACCGTGACCTGAAAATTGACACTAGTCCAAAGATTAGTATTTGAATAATCGATGAGGACGATTTATTTTAAATTGACGGTTGTGTTACAAATTGTAATAATTTGCTCTTTTTTAAGAAATGTAATATTTTGGGATTATAAATTTAAAAAATATTTAATCGATAATTTTTAGCTAAATATATTTATTTGTTGATAAAATATAATGAATTTTTAATAAAGATTTCGAATAAATCGTTTTACACAAATCATAAAGTTAACCCCCATGACAATTACTGAAGCACGATAAAATTTTTCTATAATGGTAGTTTTAATATGTGCGATACTAAGAAAGAATTTTATTGAAATAGTGCACATTATTATTAATATATATATATATATATATATATATATATATATATATATATATATATATATATATATATATATATATATTTGTTTTTATATTACAACTATAGTTATGTAATTTTTATTATATAAACGTTCAGAAAGTACTAAATCAAATATATTTAATATATGATTTGTTATTATATTTTTTACATTATTCTTTTTTATTTATGTATGAAATATATAATACTACTTTTCTATTGTAAAATGATATGAGATAAAATTAGTTTGCTTTTTAATATATGTTTTATATTTTATAATAGATTAAAAGTTTAAGTTCTAATTATTCAAAATTAATAAATATTTTATCAGTTGAATTTTTTCGACATTTTTCTTTAAAATGTATTTAAATTTTGGATAGGTGAACCAAAACTTATTTTAAATTTGGATTTTTTTGTTTCATTTTTATAAGGTGTTGAATACTTTATTTTTAAGACCATACCAAGTTATACAAAATATTGATTATTTGTTAACCATTTTTCAAAATTTATTATTGCAGCGTTGCTACGAACGTAAGCAATACAAAAATGGGTTAAAGCTAGCAAAGCAGATTCTGTCGAATCCAAAATTCTCTGAACATGGAGGTAACGCTATTATATATATATATATATATATATATATATATATATATATATATATATATATATATATATATATATAAATAATATGTATGTGTGTTATAGTTTGACATATTGCTATTAAATATTTTACATTATAGAAACATTGGCAATGAAAGGTTTAACCTTAAATTGCCTAGGCAGAAAAGAAGAAGCATATGAACTAGTCCGTAGAGGTTTGAGAAATAATCTTAATTCGCATGTATGCTGGCACGTTTATGGATTATTACAACGTTCTGATAAGAAATATGACGAAGCCATCAAATGTTATCGACATGCTTTAAAATGGGAAAAGGACAATATTCAAATTTTGAGAGATCTTTCTCTACTTCAAATTCAAATGAGAGATATGGAAGGTTACAAGGTATTAATGAATATTGATTCACAATTTATGTTTCTATTCCATTACATATTTTTTTTTACATAATATTTATCGTTTTAATTTATATAGTCTAATTTTTATATTTAAATTTTTAAGGATACACGGTATCAGCTTTTTATGTTAAGTCCTACTCAAAGAGCATCATGGATTGGATTCGCTATGAGTTATCATTTTCTGGAAGATTATGATACTGCCCTTAGTATATTAGAAACATTTAGAAGATCTCAAATGAAAACTCAATTGGATCAAGATCATTCGGAATTACTTCTATATCAAAATCTTGTACTTTCTGATTCTGGACAACATGAACGTGCATTAAAGCATTTAGAAAATTTCCAGGGTCAAATTTTTGATAAGTTGACTGTTAAGGAAACCTCAGGAGAACTTAATTTAAAATTGAAGCGGTATTATTTTAATTTATTAATTTACTTTTTATATGATTGATGAGACCTTTAATAATAATGAGAATAATTATTAGATATAATGAAGCTGAAACCATCTATATGGATTTATTAAAACGAAATTCCGAAAATGTTATGTATTACACGAAATTGTTAGAAGCTAAACAAATTGAATCAAACGAGGAGAAGGTCGCTTTCTTTGATGATTGTCGAAAAAAATATCCGGGAGCCGCAGTACCTCGCCGTCTTCAATTAAATTATGCAACTGGGGACACTTTTCGTCGTTTAGTGGACCAGTATTTACGAACTGGACTAAATAAAGGAGTTCCTCCACTCTTTGTTGATTTAAGGTTTGATTTTTTTTTAATATGCTCATAAAGTGTAAAATATATTTCAATATAAATTAATTACAGATCTCTCTACAAGGAGCCATCGAATGTAGAAGTAATAGAATCTCTACTTATGCAATATATAGACAATTTGACTTCAAATGGATGCTTCAGCTCTGAAGAAGGGGAAGTTAGACAGCCAGCGTGTGCTTTGCTTTGGACTTATTATTATGCTGCTCAACATTATGATTACCTTGGTGATACTACCAAAGCATTGAAATATATTAATACGGCAATTGAGCACACTCCTACCCTTATAGAACTTTTTATAGTCAAAGGCAGAATATATAAGGTTTATATTTAAATTAAGTTATTAGTATTCAATTTGAGTTGTATGTGTTATTCTTTACTATTTTATTAATAGCATGCTGGTAATGCAAGGGAAGCCTATAAATGGCTTGAAGAAGCTCAATCACTTGATACTGCAGATCGATATATTAATAGTAAGTGTGCCAAATATATGCTAAGAGCTGGTCGTATTAAAGAAGCTGAAAGCATGTGTGCGAAGTTCACAAGAGAAGGTATTTTTGCAGTATACTGTTATTTTTTTTTTAATTTAACATAATTTTAATGGTTTACGAATTTTGTTTAGGTGTTGAAGCCACTGAAAATCTTAATGAGATGCAATGTATGTGGTATCAAACAGAATGTGCAGTAGCTTACCAAAAATTGGGAAAATGGGGTGATGCTTTGAAGAAATGTCACGAAGTCGATCGAGTTAGTTTATTCTATTAAAAATCATGTTTTTTATTGATCATTTTTGATTGTTTGATTATTCTTTTACAGCATTTTTCCGAAATTATCGAAGATCAATTTGATTTTCATTCATATTGTTTGCGTAAAATGACATTACGTTCCTATGTGAGGTTGATGAGATTAGAAGACAATCTACGTGCTCATCCATTTTATTTTCGAGCAGCACGAACTGCGATTGAAGTATACTTGCATTTGCATGATCGTCCACTTAAGGATGCTGAAGTTGAAACGGAGACAAATACAGGTTAGACATTTATTTTTATAACTTTAATTTTGAACATAACTTTTATAATATTATTAAAAAGATTGTAGTATTAGAAGAAATTTTATTTTGAAAATGGGACAACTAATTATAAAAAAAAAAATAATAGAGCATATGATACATGATTAGTTACGAGATCTTAAGTGCAATTATTTTTTTAATATTAATAATGAGACTTTGTATTTAAAAACTATTTTAAAATGTGAATAAAAATCTTTATGTTAGGTAATACGTCCAAAATTTGTAATTTATACTTTTGAAATTATGAAAAATTAATTAGTTTAGTGTCACTTAGATTTCTATTTTAAATTTTATGTTCATTTATTATTTTGAGTTTTAAGTACATATTTATATAAAATACAATGAGATGTAAATCAAATATTCCACATTTTAACACATTCACGTTATTAGTATTTATATAAAATGCACAAATTATCAGTTTTAGTTTATAATTTTAAGCATTTTTATATTTCATGATATAATAAGATTGTGTTAATATTTGTATTGATTTTTTTTTATGAAAGATGTAATTTATTTTCAGTATTAAGAATTTTAAAGAGGTATGCTTTAGGTTTAAAATTAAAACAATGTTTTTTTTTAATGTTGTAATTGGCTCCAAAATCAATTTTTGCCATGTTTTCAACTATTCATGGCTTATAATTCGTTAACAATACAAAAAGCATGAATTATGCAAATTAAATTTTCTTAAATTTACGTGGAGTTCTATAAATACAATAAATAGTTTAAAGAAGAAAGTAATATTTACATAAATATCATCATATTCTTTTAATGATGTGTATTTTACTAGTAATGTATTATGCTTAAGATTAACATTAATTTGGTGGTATCGAATTAAGAACTGATGCATTCTGTCTTTACTATCTTTAAATTATATAAAGATGTTTTTTCGACTAATGCATTAATTTTTATTCTTCGATTTATAAAAATATTATGTCGTTTATATCGAGTATAAAAAGATCAAAATATTTTTTACATTATACTGAAAAAAAAAATTAATAACAAATTCATCGAAAATCTTTTTAAATAATTTTTTGCTAATACTACATTTTATGCTAATTTGAAGCAAATATGGCATTGATTTTCTTTTAACATAACTTAAATAAATTTATGTAACATAAAAAAACAATTTTTAAATATTGTACTACCACTTTTTAATTAAATTGGCGAATATTGATCAATGCATAACTATCATATATAGATTTTTTTGATAGATTTTTGAATATGTAATTAATTAATTAATACATTTGGAAAATCCACTTCCAAATGGTGCAATTTTAATACTGCTAAATGAGTGATTGTTTTTTTTTTCATAATTCATATTTAAAGAAATACGTTTTCTATTAAATTTCACTCGAAGTAAAAGTCGAATTGTTTATAAATATAACACACATAGGACAAATTATTTCATATAGACTAGCCGGAATTTAAGACGATTTTATTCACTATAGGATTTTCATCTTAAAATTATAACATCACTTATTTAATTTCAGCACTTTTTAATTTAATTATGTCTAATTTAAATTATCACAAATAAATAAAATGTAATAATCACATTTTATGTTTTTTAAGCTGCAGTTTCATATTTTTACTACGTTTAATGTTTATCACATTCATTTTCAATTAAAAAAAATCGTTTTCATCCCTATCAACTTTAAAATTAGAGAAAGAAACAAACAACACAATAAATATTAATTAAATCTTTCAACTTAACGCTGCTATTTCTTCAGCTGTTCTGTATTCTGATCTTGCGGGTTGTGGTGTTAAGAAATAGACGTGCGCACCCTCTCCTGGTAATCTGTACGCTATTAACGATCCAGGTCTTCCTTCAGCCACTTGAGTTCTCGGACCTCTTAAATTATTTAAATTTGTTTGAATAAATCTATTAGGTTGAATTGGTCGTAATAATTCTAATTGCTCACTATTATGATTATTGTTTAATTTTTTTTCTATATGTTCAATTCCTTCTGATTTTATTATTTCTACATTTTTCACTTTGCTTTTCAAATTTTGTTCTCTTATATTTTTTAGTTTTTGTTCTGCTTCATATTTAGCTTGTATTTCAGGATTGACTATTGGAATAAACTCACTTTCAGGATTTATTAAAGGCCTTGGTTGTCTATAATTTATTTGAGTATCACTAGCTAATGATATAATCGGTTGAGAATCTTGATTATTGATATTTTCATATCTTATATTATCTCGATTATCAATTGGAGGTGGCACTGTTGTTGTGCCTATGGGACTAAGCGGTACGGTAACTGCTATTCCTGATGAATCATGATTACCCTGTTCAATTTTTTGCCCAAATATCGTAAAATAATTTTTAGTTATATCGTCGAATAAACCTTCTTCCTGTTTTGTGTAAAATACATGATCTATTGGACTTTTAGTCGTCGGTGTAGACACTTTTACTTTTTTAGATTTAGAAATAATTCTTACTGGGTTCTGTGTATTTGGTTTATTGAAAGATTTCTTCTCTTGATTGCTATCTTCATAATCGTAATCATTCGTTTTGCCGGTAGTGTAATATATGGACGCTTGTGGTACTTCTGTGGTTACCTTTTGATTTTCTACATTATATATAGTTTTTGGTACTGTCGCATAATCGTTTTCAATATTATAAGGTTTACTATATGTTACCATTGGCCTGAACGGTTCTGAATCCATTTGTGGAGCTCGAAATGTATTTTGTTCCGGACGACCGTTATTATTTTGAAAACTAAATTGGTATACGGGCCTTGGTGTTGGTTTGGGTTTTTGTCGTATTTCTCTGTATGGAATTTGACGATATAAACTTTTCGGTCTATGAGTGGTATAGTAATCTATTGTCTGTTGAATACTAGCAATTTGTTCATAGAAAGATTCCGGTCTATTTTTTTGTGCAATTGGTACTTGAACATAATTATTGTGCGGTTTTGGTTTTTGAATACTAAAATATTCTTGTGTTAATGTTCTAGAACCCTGTCTTTGTGGTATAAAGAAAAATGGAGTAGGTTCTCGACTTGGCACAGGTTTAAATTCAATGTTATTTGTCGGTGTATAACTACCTTGATTGTATACATAATCTTCATTTTGAAGTTGAGCATTATTATTGATTGTTTGGTAATAGTTTCGACCATCAAAATAATCAGTATTTTGATGAATTAATGGCGCTTTTGATACGGGTTCCTCATAAAAGTAAAACGATGCTACTGATTTACCGTTTTGTCCTGTGTTTTGCAAGAATTCCGGTCTTATGCGTGTTATTGATGGCAATTTCTGTTTTGCGAGCTGTATTTGTGGTAAAGCGTTGTTGTAATTCGAATTACTATAATAAGCTTTGAGGGGTATAGGCGTTGAAGTGACGTAAGATTTGTCGGAGAATGGATTTATTTGTGTTCTTTCAGGTGGGCCGTATACAAGGAACGGTCTGGGTGATGGTGGCACAGTATTTTCTTCATAATAATTTTCTGGATAATAAATCTTTGTGACCGGTGCCGATACAGATTTTAATGTAGTTTTAATAGGTTTACTCACTAAAGTGGTAATAGCTGAGGGTCGTTTGTCGTCTATTTTGATAATTTTTACTGCATTAGGTGAAGTAGTTGTGGTAGTTTGTGCTTTTCTTGCAGGACTTGGTTTTGAAATAATCACAACTTTACTCGGAGTTTTTGGCGTAGGTTGGGATGTGATTGTAATTGTCTTCGGAGTCGTTGATAATTTGTCAACTACGCTCACGCTGTTAGGTGATGTGGTTCCAGTTTCGCTCGATGGTGGGAGATAAACTTTAGTGGATTGAGGTCGAGGTTTTAATATCGCAGTGGACGGTGGTGCTGGTGTTGGAGCATATGCATGACCGGTAGGACGTGCTGTAGTAGATTTATTTGATTCCAGCGGTGCAAAAAAATCCGGCGGTGGAGGAAGCACTATACCCGGTACTAATGGTCCTGCTGGCACTTTGCTTGTGTTATCTGCCCGATAAGAAAAACTGTACGGCGGCGGATAGTAGATCGAAGGGTCGTCTTCGTCGTATAGGTCGCTCAGGTTTCCCGGTGGTGGTAGAAAGCTGGCGCCCGGTGGTAGTCCGCCTGGAAAAGAGGCGTTTATGGGTCCGGGGAACGGGAACGGGAATTCGCTCTCGTTCCTCGGCGGAAAGTAAGGGTACGGAGCAATTGGGAACGGTGCTCCCCCGGGAGTAAAGTTTGGCGGATAGGAATCTGGAGACGAGGGCGAGGCCGCCGTCGGATAGGGGGGCGACGCCTGAGAAATAAAGCCGAAGCCTGCTCCCGGCGGTCTGGCCGGGAATAAGGGCGCAGGGATACTGCCGTTTGGAGTAAGGAAGACGAGCGGGCCGTCGTCTGATAGTCGGACGGGAAAGGGCGGCGGTACCTCGGGGTTTTCAGGGATCTTTACTTGCCTTGGTGGAGCTTGATATGCATCTATTGGTGCCCAAGTGACTGAACTTTCCCCTTGTTTATTGCTATGTTCTGAAAATGAACCTCCTTTCAGTACCAATAGATGATCTTCAGCCAGCCAAATTTCTTCATTTTTTAATCCACCCAAGTTGCCTTCGTTATCTTTTTCTTTTGTTTCAGGATTTGCTGTATAACTTATAACACCAGGTCTGCTTGGTGTTTTTACAAATAGTTCTTTTTGTATTAGTCCGTATTTACCTTCGGCTACTTGATCAGCAAGCGTTTTTTTATCGTCGTCATCTTCTGTCATTTTCTTTTTACTTTTTTCTTTTCCATTCCCCGCACTAGACATTAACATTCCATCGTCCCATTGTCCCTGATTCCAGCCGATGTTTTGATTTTCTGTTTTCACTACAACACCCGAGAATTTTTCATCGTAGTTTTTATTATCCTTTTCAACGTTAGCAAACGTGTTTTTTGCATGGTTCACTAAGGTTTTCGCTGAGTCCAAGGGTATTTTATTGGTCTGATTTGATGGTATTAGTTTGAGGTGACCTCCAGCTAACCTTGCTATTGTCCTTACTCCTTGCGATGCCGACGGAAGACTTCTTTGATCTCTCGGTTGGGGAAATGATGCCGGTGGTAAAACATAAGTAGGTACTAATACGCTACTTTGTACGGTGCCGATATACAAAAACATCATTAACGCCACAGTTGTTGTAGTTATCATATTTGCCACCTGAAAATATTATAATTACTAAATTAATAACATTTTCTCATTGCATATTTTGACAATTATGTGTTTGCGAAAGGTAGCGTGGGAAGTCGATTAACGATACGCGCAAAAGGAAATGAGGTTATTACTGATTTTGTGATATGTGGGTTAAAATTTTGCACAAAATGTTCTTTTTCTTTTGCATTTGTGAGATTTAATCAAATCGTCAATCAAGTGCACCAACATTATACTGCTGACAGCAGTGATTAATGATGGTTCATCATGAGGAAATGAATCTAGTAAAATATTTAACATGTATCCGGTCAGTTGAAGAAGCTATTTGGTTTAGTTTCACTTTCTATTACATACACTGCATACACAATTTCGCTTCCCGAGATTCGTGTTGCTAATACTTCGTTATTTATTTTTATGTTGGAAAAATTAGTAATTAAAATATTTTATTTTAGATTTCATATCTCCGTTAATCTAGAAATAGGTGAGATTTTATTTTATTATATTTTTTTGGATTTTTACATTAAATTCGAGTTTCAATATTGGATTAATTTGACATTAACGTCAAACCGGCGAATGTCGTGATATGCAAGGTCGTCAGATCGAAGGTTGCAACCGCACAGTTTTAAACAGGATTGCACAAGCGAATATATTAAAGGAAAAAATATCGCCTTGTTCTTTCGAAATATGCGCTGTGAAAGTTTAAAAATTTGTGTGTAGAGTATAATTTTGAAAAAAAAAATATTTCTTTATCCTTCTTTTATAATTAGTTTTGATAAATTTCAATCAATGTTACAAACAATTTCCGCGTCTTTGTATTGATTAAACACGCGCGTTCGTGTTTGATTTTTTTAACTATATATATATATATATGTATATATATATATTCGAAAAATATATTGTAAGGCGTTGTCCTCAAACCTCTCTCTCTTAATACCAATTATTAGAGCAAGGTCTTTAGAACTATTGTTGCCAAATAGATTTCGTTGTTAACCTCAGGGCGCCAAAATTGACCCGGCATATTTATTATACGCCTGTTCGAAACTTAAAAAAATAAAATAAAAAAAAACAATGTCATTTTTTACGTTATTTTTTCACCTACGGTTTTTTTATTAATTCTCTCTTATACATATATTATTATCTTATTGTTATCGTTATATGAACTTAGACACAAAAATTTTATGCGTACAAAAAATACCGCCGGCCAGTTTTGAACTTGCATTAGAAAAATCACGATGCGAGAAAAATCGTGGGTGGAAAAATTCCATCTTTTTTTTCTATTCTAGATACAAATCTCTCATAGACAATTGTCCATTGTTAAATTTAAGTGCACACATGTTCGCAACCGTGGTTTTGCCACTTTTATATACATTTTTTCTTATGATACTTATAGAATTTTTTTCACACACGATATTTCTTTGTGTGCTGTTATTCGATTCGGTCATTTTAAGTAGGATTTAGCTAAATTTTCATTTGAATTGAATTCAATATTTGTATCCCCTGAAGTATTTTCGTATTTTTGCCCAGTCTATCGTTGTTATTACCGTGTGCGGGTCCGGTCGTGACAGTGGCGCACGTTCCGTGATCCAGTTTTGATCTAATAATACCATATTGCCGGCTATATAATCTTAACTATCCACAAATAAGTTTTAAAACGCACACTATAAATACACTTATTATTTTTTATTCTTATTTTTTTTTTACCGCGGACAGTTGAAACCGAGCCGAGTTTCGAAAGATTTTCGTGTTGTACAACTTGCGACAATACTTATGTAGACCACGATAATGGAATGCTATATATACAACTTTTTTAATATATAATTTTGGTATCGTAATTGAAAATTCAATTTTTAGTTGAAGTAATCGTATCTAAGTCGATTATTGTGACAACACATGTAGCGTATGATGTATGTATGAATATCAATCATCGGTCACTATGTTGCAATCGCATATACTTAGATATATGGTATTGCAATATAAATATTATTCAACCATAAGTTAATTTTATTTTGAATTAACATCTCATCTCGATATGGATGACTGTAATAATTTAAAAACATTGTTTTCAATCAATTTTAAATTATTCTATTAAAGCGTTCCAAATTTATAATGTTACAGTTGAAAATTATAACACCCTTAATATATATAAATATATCAACTGCCACTTTCATGATTTATCTATACGATTGTAGATACGATTTATTTTATTATAAAATATCATTTATTATCAGTGTTTCGGAATATGTATTTTTATAATTATAACATTTTTATTTTTATTTATTGTATATATAAACAATTGCCTAGTTTACATACAAGTTTCACCTATGTATGTAACTATTATTACGTGATAGGCAAACAAGTGCGCGTGGCCGGCACGCGAGCACCTCCTCTATATTCATTTTCATCACCTTAGGCAATATTTCTATTACGTTTTTGACTGCAATCTACCGTAAACACTATAACATTAAAAACGTAACCGTAATACATTATGTTTATTTTATAACATATAAGCGGAGAAGAAGAAAAAAAAAACTGTTTTCACGCGATCGTAACAGCCTAATCTAATTGTTACGTTTGAATTCTTCATCCGAATCGTTTCCCGACCGAGTCGCCTTTTAGCACCGATGCTTAATATCTTGCATTACAATTAGATTTAAATTTACTACGGTTAAACGAAATTTTTGTTTTCAGTTTCTTTTGCTCGAGTCAATTTCGAAATTAAATGCGACTATCAGTCGATTTGCGATCGACTATTCGAGTCCGAAACGACATTCCATTTGGAACTAAAATCGCTATGCGGAACTTTTAACTAGAACAAGCTGTGCAGAATATCATTTCGTTTTCTATATAACAAATCTCTCTCTCTCTCTCTCTCTCTCTCTCTCTCTCTCTCTTTCATGCCTTCTATCGTATACAAAATGTGAAATAATTGACTATTGAGAACGAAAGTGTTTCTCGTATGAACGACGAATACGTAAAAGCTATCCATTAAATATTTTATGGTTATTGTTTCCGAATTTTAAACTTGCACTTTCAGTCTCGTTATCATTTATTGACTTATTTTTTGCTCCCGGTCTTTGTTAGTGTAATTTGAGTTGTTGTCGATTGCAAAAACAAACTGGTTTCTTGCTGTATAGTTTATTTATTTTTTTTTTTTGGAAAAATCTATTTGCAATCTGTTTTTTTTTTATTTTGAAATTATATGTCCTATGAATTAAGTAGTATTTTTATAAAAAATATAGTTACATTTTAACCATATTAATCTGTTACAGATTCATTTAAAAATATATTATCGTTGTATTTTATTTTTAATTGAGCTAAATGCATGTTTTAATCATGAATATATTAATCTTTAACACGATTGTAATCGAAATATGAAAAAAATCTATTTCGAGCAAGTAATAATAAAATAAAAGGCTTAAAATCGCCGTGACGATTATCACTATTAATATATTATGATAAGAACTAGTTAAACAAGAATTTAGTAAGAAACTATTTTATTAAACCTGATCGTACTCGATAATAATTCAGTCGTTTAGCGTTGCGATATAATTCGCTCCTAAGTGCGACAAGTTTGTTGTGAAATATAATCTATTAAAGTTATTACATCTAACTCTTAATCCCAGTCGTACAACCCTGAAGTTTCAATTTCTCCACAATTACAATAGTGAAACTGTACAATGGGTCGCGTTTAAATTTCAACAACAACGTTCTTCTGAATTTTCACACACTTTTCATAACGACATTCACTCATATAATTGAACACCAACATTCAATGTGCAATAAGACAGTACATATCGAGAGTCGGAGACAAGCTCTTTGCCAATCATTTCTTATTTATAATTGTTTTCTTTATTTTTTTAAATCGATTATTATATAAAAAATAAATTAGATGTCAAATTTGTGTAGTATCATTATTATTATGTACGAATGATGCAAGTAACCGTATGCTAAGCGTCTAATTAATGACACATCAGTAAAAAAAAGATATGCTTTTAATCTAAAAAAAAAATTCCGCCGTAATAAATAATTGTGCCATCGTAATTTTTCCGCACCCGTTATGTAAACGTGTGGTCGTCATTTCGTAATTTTTTCAACTGTATAATTAATTTAAAGATCGCGCCGTGATTTCGATGTTAAATGAAGTATCAATTTGATAGCTAAATGATGAAAAGTATTTTTTTTGCAAAAATGTTACATTCATTCGTCCTTCATATATAATCATTATTTATTGTATAATCTTAATAAAATTTATTAAAAAATAATTTAAATTTAACTATTTTTTTTTCTATTTACTTTTATCGCAACTCTTGTCAATGTTATTCATTGTCTTTTATTCTCTAATCTACCGATAAATTTTGCTTAATACCGTTTTCCCAGACCTTGCGTTCCGAATTTGAGCACCATTTTCTTTTCATTCAGGGTTCGGTCACTCTCATCATTGTTAATTTTCTTCGTAATGAACGTTTCGTTTTTCTTTTATTTATTTTTTTAGTTTATTCAATTAATAATCTGATCAAATCGTTATTGTCATCAATTCTTTGATTTCAACGCGTGCTAAGTTATCTTTTCATTTTTTCAAATTTCATGTGTGCACTACTCATTGCAGAAGAGAAATGAACACAAAATGAAAAAAATAGTTTTGTCAACACGTTTTCAATTTCATATGTTAACTTTCGAATTAGATATCAATGTTGATTAATGATTTCTTTATAATTATTTCTTACTACGAAGTACACAATTTAGATAGATTATTTTATTCTTCAACCATTTGTTTATGTTAATTATTTCTATACATGTACGTAATTGACATAATTTCATCTAGATTTTTATTCTCATACAATGTTAGATTTGCTTTTTTGAAAAAAATACTATGTAATATTTCGTTGCCCAATAACCATTGTCGTCTTTTTTATTGCTGATATAACACCTGATAAACGGGTCAACGGATCATTATCATAAACATAAGCGTCGTTGAGACATCTATATATTCTATAATATTATATAACAAAAGTAGGCTTGTCGTGTGTTTTATATGTATATACGTACATATATTGATTTTTTTGTCTTTCCATCTTTCGTTTGACTCTCACGTTGAAGTGTTTCAAAACTTTCGTTTTTTTTTTCTTATCTCAATTCAGTATCGACCTGTTGGCATTTTAAATGGTTCTTTGTCGTGTACATTTTTTACGCTAATATGCGAAAGCAATTTAATATTTATGAATGATATTAGATAAAATGTGTTATATCGTCTTATATTTTTTTATATAAAATTATGTAATTGTATTTACGTTTACTTCAAATTTTGTATACCATAAATGTCTTGCCCAATATTATTTCGAACTCATTTATTATGAGAGTTTGTTGATTTATTATATCGTTCAATTTACACATTATTAGATACTATTTATCTCAATGTCTCATACGAAAGTTCTTTATTCGTTATATTTTATTGCGCTCATATAATATGCCTTTGATTTATTATTATTGTCGTGAAAACTAGGCTGTGCGTTTGGAATTCATTGTTTTGATTCTATATAAGTACTACGGGTGTGGGTCAATTTAACTTCCAAAGCTCTGAATCGTTTTACGAATGTGCCAAATTGGAACGAAAGTAAAGTTCGAAAACTGCATACGGTTACATTTATCGACATGTCGACCTCGATGACTAGTCGTAGAATAAATATACGTATATAATAAAATATTGGAATTCGCTACCGGCATTTTTGAATTCGCACTAGGAAAACCGGCCTTCGTCATCAGCTGATATCGTCACCGGCGTCGATTGACAATTATGAAGATATTTTTTTTCCTTTATTATAATAGGCGTCGTCTTAAAAGAGATTTTCGTTTTATCACGTTTTTTTTTCATAAACATCCCGGATCTAATAGAAACAACGGTCAAAATGTCGATATATTATGGAATTTTTACGTCGCTCGTTTTGTTTTCGACTACACCTGTTTATTGTCCGTCTATCAATCGTAGAGAATTACCGGTCAATTAAAAGTGTCACACGGTTATTATTCAAAACTGCGTTCAGATATACACCGCCTTGTAATAGTAAGCAACCTTCGAAAACGTTTATTATTCGCGGTATTATTAGAATGCAAATTTTATCGTGAACTAGTTTGCGTACTTTTTTACGAGCTTTTAAAAATAAAGCTAAGTGTTAATTTTTTATACGTTTATTTATTTATATGCTATCGACATTTCGAAATACATCCTGAATATTAATATAGTAAATTATTGTTATTTTTATATGAAAGTTAAACAAATATGCCACGGTGGTATTATTTTGTCCTCAAATAATACAATATTTTCATGTCGTAATTGTTTCCCAACGAATGCGCGCCTGAACATTACCCAGACAATGAAACGTGCATACAACTACTGACAAACGTTTATGGAAAAAAATTTTTTTTTTTCAAAACAAATATATGATTTTTGTCGATATATAGAGTTTGCGTTGTGCAACCGGTTCTTTGTAGATATCGTATATAATGTAGAATATCACGATCGAAGACCACTTGCATCTCACAGATAACAACATCAAATTGTCATAATAAAAAATTCATTTAGTTTTTTAGAAACATATGTAATATATCTTACATTAAATTCGATGCGCATCTTGAAGGCGATATTTATATTTTTTCACTGTTTACCACTTATATAATTTTGTACTATATATATATATATATATATATATATATATATATATATATATATATATATATATATATATAGATCACTGCCTCACTTATCGTTAAAATTATTTCGATAAGAAACTGTTCGTATTCATCACTGTTTTTATTTATAAACTTAAGTCGCTTTATAGTTTTCAAATTATTATTATAATCGCACGTCACTACTATCACTAATGCTGCTCATCGTCGAGCCCGATTCGTACCCCACACTGTCACTTAACGTAATCGTTTTTTTTTAACGACGGGCGGCGTATGTCGCGTCCTCACTTGTCGGAGGTTGAGTCGCGTTTGAAGACTCGTGGTAGGGACGCCAACAGTATATACCGAAGCGCAGGTCCGCCTCAAATCGGCTCAGAGGTCTCTCTGACGTTCTTCAACATATCTCTCGTTATTATTTCCCTGTTTTTATTTATTTATTTATATATATTTATTTATTTGCGTCTGAGCGATGAAAAAAAAGAAGAATGATCGAAAAAAAACATAACAACTGAAGAATGCCGAGACTCGGTGACGTAAATCGATAATGTCGAATAGAACGATGGATGGATTTTCCGACGTTTTTTTCATGCGTCGTCTGTAAGGATTTTTTTTTGGTCGTTTGCGGTTTAAAAATCGAATTACATCTGACTTATGCCATCGGAACTTATTACTTAATATATCGATTCTATTATACATTAATGTGCCAATTAATATTATCGAATAGTTAATTTACAATTTTCATAGAATGTTATAAACAACGCACGGTCGCGTCGCGCATAAATTAGTCGATTTTTTAATTAATGTATAATTTTTCATCAGACTAGTAAAAACATATTTTTTAAAGGTCACTGTTGTACTGTTGATGTTTTTGATTATAATTAAATATATCACGTTTATATATTCACTTATCAATTATCCACTTATTTTAAATGATTATCAAATATTAAAATAAATTATCATACTATTTTCGTTATACAAGTATATTTACAATATATATATATATATATATATATATATATATATATATATATATATATATAATAATTATTTCCTTTATATATATATATATATATATATATATATATATATAATAATTATTTCCTTTATATATATATATATATATATATATATATATATATATATATATTGAATACTTTCGTGATATACCATACATATATGTAAATTGATCCAAAACGTTACATTTTTTATATGTGTGGAATTTATAATTTATCGTTCATTTATTTCCTTTATAATGTTCTTTTTTTCAATGGCAAAAATATCCATGACTCACTGAGTTCGCGGATGCACTCATAATTTAATCTAGACTTTTGTGGAAATTTACTGGAGATTTAGCAGCATACATTTTTTTATTAACCGTTCATACGTAGCATTTTAAGTGTGTTTCGTGTTTTATATGCTCGCCAGAGAATTCCTCTCAGGATTTTCCATTCTCTGATCGATATGTTAATTCTTAAATGGAAAGTTCATCTAAAATTTCTTCACGTTCCTATACTTTCGTATTTGGATTTTTGCATCGAATACACGAATTGTTCTAAGTGTTTAAAAATAATTTACTGTAATTCATTTCTATATATAAATTAGTTTATACATGTAATATTTGTATATAATTTGATATTTTTTTTACTGCAAAAACAATCAAGTTTTATTGCTTTTTCTATAGGAAATTCTGATATCAATTTTATAACATTAATTATTTTAAATCTAAAGAGAAAAATGATTTATTTTCATTTTATTCGCTGATTTCTCATTATTTGAAGTATTTTTATATAAATAATAATAATAATGCATCCCCGTATTATTTTCACTGACATTATTTTATTATAATGTTTATGCAATGTCGTCTTTAATATTTTTGTCGTTGTAACAGTAATGATTTCGTATTTTTATGTGAATGCGAATATTTCAGTAGCTTTTTTGTTCTCGTTCGTCGAACAGACATCGCCGCCTTGGCCTGGGAAGAATGTTGAAAATGTCGCGTTCAAAAATTTTTTTTAATATTTGTGTTTTGATAAACGTACGTTAATTTGACTTCAAGAAAGAGCATATCTTTTCAAATTTTCCTTATATTTTTTTCTTAAAAATTATAGTGATTCACCTATAATATATGTCTCATAATAAATTAATGACTATAAATTTACAAGTCAATTTTAGAAAAATATTACACAAATATATTAGTGCATTTTTTCCTTAAAAGTATTTTAGAAAATAATGTCACCTGTGAATGAAACATGAAATCGAACGAATACGGAATATAATCACGTTTATGTAAACATGATAAATATTTTTCAAAAACGCATCTCGCGTGACCTTTTACTAAATTTTTGTTTATTATCACGCAAGCCTGCAGTTTGAGTTTTGACGTAATGTAATGACTTTTTTTTATGTAAAGTAGCTATTAGAATTCTCGGACATCTTTATTGATTTTTCTTAAATAATATTGAGTGATACAAACAAACAGTGCGTCACTATTTTTTTTTGCGGCACCGTTCATTCGAAACATCCTTCTGTTAATTGTCTTAAATATGAAGTCATATTAAAAATATTAAATATTATTGCCTATTTAATATGTAAATATAGGTATTATTCGTATTCATAATATTTAATAGTCGATTTACAAATAATTCATTAATTTTATTACTTATACTTTCCATACTTTAATTGCCGTGTATTATTTATTATTTTATATTATTTTTTTTCTAATAATGTCGCGGTTATTTACAAGAATGAACGCCTATTTGGCGCGGATCGTCTACGCGTAATTTCTTAGGTATTGCATTTTATTTACGTATTTAACGATTCGACGCACGAAAAGTTCAACGATCCATTGAATTATTTTGGTATTTTGTTTATTTATTCTGTTTTTTTTTATGCATATTATTATTATTATATGTTGTTTCGTTCGGTCTGTGTTGTGATTTTAATTTAAAGGTGTCGGCTGGGAATGCATTTATGCCCGCCGTAAGATATTCGGTTCGTCGAAATTAATATCACTTCCATAAATGTCCCTTGCCCTTTTTGCGTTTTTATGGTCTTCAATTCAAGGAATTCCCGATATAACCTTGCAAGGCCGTTTGCTTTGTCATCATCTGACCCTTAACATCTTCGTCCGTAAATAACGTTAGCAACATTAAACTTACCGTTTTCGCGTTCAAAGTCCATTTTTTACATTAAAAAAAATGTTGGAATTTTAATGTTGACGCCCACTGATTTATTCATAATTTTCGTATAATAAATATCGTCTTAATGTAATTCTGACGATTTATCAAGAGGGTTTCGCGTAATATCGCTCGTCGAAGTCTTTCACTATTCGTCCTAAAATCTAGAATATTTGTATTGGCGTCGACGCGTAAAAGCGATCGGTTTTATATGTGAATGTTGTTTTATTGCTTCGGTTAATGATTCATTTCCTCTTTCTCGAAAGTTTTACTTCGAGAATTATATAAATTTAAGACTATGAATCGATATTATTATAGTTTCGTTCTTGTGCTCGTATAACTGCTATTTACCTTCTATTTAAACTCTTGTACTTTTCATTAAATATACGTTATATCTGACACGCAGGAAATATTTATTATTATGTCATATGATATTTCTATTTTTTTCTGCAATATAATTTTATGACTAATGTATTACTTTTCTAATTAAAAATCTATTCTCTTTATTAATATGTAAAAATATTAATTATTTGGTTAAATTAATTCAAAGAAAAATTATTTCATTTATTGTATACAATCTAACCGAAACTTATGTTAAAATTCAACCTTATATAATATATAAAAGAAATTATTGTAATTAATAAGGATTGTGTAACCCACGATGACCGTGTAGATAATATGCTTATTTAGTATGCAGCATGTTTTAAGTTTAAATTCCGCGATGTTACTCGCATGTCAATTTTTATTTTTGAATTGTATGCCTGACGTGAAAAATCCATAAATGTAAAAGGTCCGTGGCGCCGGCTACTTATTTTAAATATTGTTTTAAAATATATTCTTGTTACAATCACGATATACCTTCCGTAATACATATATTTTTGATCGTATTTATATCTTGGTAAACATTGAGGATTCATTATAAAGAGATCATAAAAAATGGAAATGAAAATAAAAATAAAATCAAGGATCAATCGTTATAATAAAGGCGCTAATTGGCGGGTCGTTATACGGCGAAATGTTTTCTTCAGCAAACGAAATGAGGATGAGGACGAGGAGTTAAGGCGCCAGCGTTCCGCCTGCCGCATTATCTTGTCGCCGTATACGGACAAAGTCGTCAGCCAAAACGGCGAAACATCTCGCGAAAGGTCACATTCTTCACCGTCGGGGTTTTCCTCGCTCATCAAAAAATTGTTATTATTATTATATACGTATATACGTCGTTTTCGCGCGCGTGTATTCGCCTTTAGTCGCGCTTGTGTTCAATATTATTGACGTCACATTTTTCTGGATCGAACTACGACGAGGTGGTTGCTCGACCTTGTCGCGGCCGATTAGGCTGCTTTTCGGTCGGTTGAGGTCGTCGCCGGAGATTCTCTACGATCGTCGATCAGGTTTCTTCTTCTTCTTGATGCGGACTATGCGAAATTCCGAAAACATCCGCGAAGATCGTCACTGTCGTCTCATTCGACTATTTACTTATTCAATTGGAAAATATGCATATGTAGTTTACGTATGCGTATCTATCTACTCCAGATTTATTCATTCGATAAACAAATGTGTGAAAAAAAAAATAAACGCTTCATTTTAAAACATTATACCGTTTTCGATATTTGTATTTAAATTATATATAGAGACACACATATAATTTTGAGATGAATTTAAAGTGTGAAATTCTTTAATATACATATCTAGAGAATGTCTGAAAACGAGTATCTTATCCTTTTCATGATGGATCCGGTTTTGCATATAAATATTTTTACATATTGTATTTTCATCGAAATATTTTTTCATTATTATTGTATATTTATTAGTTCTTATTAGATGGAAGTTATAAAAATATTTTTTCTAATAATTACAATGACATGATTCTTTATCACAATTTAACTAAAATTTGTTTAAAATTTTCATAAAACTTATTATTAAAGATAATTATTATAATGATAATTTTACCATAAAATTTATAATTTAATTGAAACATATTAATGACGTAAATCTTATTAAATATGTTCTATAAATCTACTCGAACTAAACATAAAAAAACAAATCCTTTATGATAGTTTTTGAAAAAACGTTATTATATATCCATAATTAAAAAAAAATATTGAAAGATATTTTATTAAAAAAAAAAAATTACAAAATTTTCATGTACCAACAATTTTACTCTTTGTAAAATGACGTGTGATTGTCGACGCTCGATCGTGTCGATTAATTAGATATGAGCCCGTTGTCATTGTGCCACGATTGAATATTGCAATGCATAATAAATGTCACGTCACACTATTTTTGAGGTATAAATCTTGATATATCGTCGTAACCTGATAGAAAAAAAAACTTTAAACGCTGTTGCATCATCGATAAATAACGATCGATTTACAAACTCGTAACGCCATCCAATATGTCATCGTGTATATGGTTAATTTTATGATTTAACTATAAATGCAGGATAATACATGTTTTTTTTTCTGAGAAAAGGGACTCTTTGAAGTTATATTGGAAATCGTTGGTAATTTTTTGTTGTTACAGTTAAATTATCCGCTTCGGTAATCCGACCGTGTTATGAAAAAAGTCGCAATAGTAACGATTGCGAGTTGTGCAATATATTTTTTTCTTTATATACCCGATCTCAATTGCACCGTTATATTTTGCGGAATCATATTTTGTATAGATCTAACGTTATTCGAACTGATGAAAACGACATTGTCGAAATGTTCCATTCAATTGCCTCGTATATTATTATCGGCATACGATTGTCTAATCATTTTAAATCTCTACAGTCACCGAAAGTGTTTTTTATATTTATATACAGTATATATGAGTATATATTTATTTTATACGTTTCGAGATTCAAATTTGTGTTTGCGTATGAATTAATTGAAAATAAAAAATCGATTTATCGAACGAAACAGTCGACTGTTTCTTTTTTTTTCGACGTACGTTTGTGGCAAATGTGTTATCTGGACCTTGATACATTTTGTTTTTTTCGATTGTATAATACTTTCACGATTAGACAATGCAATTCTTTAAACTGTTTATTGACTATTGGGTCTGCGTTGGTGTATATTTTACGGCGGTTTTTTTCCATTTATCAAAAGTTTGCTTTATGCTGATATATTGCGATATATATATATATATATATATATATATATATATATATATATATATATATATATATATATATATATATATATATATGTATATATATATTGGTCGTTGAATTTGTTACTATAAATTTTCAAAGGATATTGAATGGTACGTTAACATTTTCCTCGTAAGCTTTCTGTCTGAATAAACGTGTTCTATATATTATATATTTTTTGTAGTGATTAATTGCATTAACTTGTTGCCAACCGACCGTTACATTCAAATAAAAATACTCGTATTAGATTGTTTAATATCTTATATTGTGAAAATATTTATTTTTAATTTGTATGATAATATTTTATGTGTACATAAAATGATCATGATTTTTTTTCATATAAAAACGATAAAACAAATTTCACAAACGTTATAATCATAAAGGTCATTACTATCTCTTCCGTTCGTATTTTTATGAGGGGTTTTGAGTAATTTTTAATATAAATCGATTTTGCATATTCATGATACGTTTATATGGCATTTCGATTGACTTTGTTAGGAGAGTTTTTTTTTATAAATATAAAACTATTCAAAAGAAAGAATAAATGTCGCTTTCTATTCATCGATCTTTTTTTATTCTAAAACATCTTTCAAAATGTGCATCGGAACAAGTTTATACGTTTTTGAACGTTATTATATTGTGTCTTCCTGAATTTATATTTAAAATATTGGAGTTATAATACCTAATAGGTTTTTATTTGTTTGATTCATCTATTAATAATGTTTGAATTAAATAGAAAGGATTAAAATGTGACTTTTTCCAAAAAAAGATATTTTTGTAATATATTTTTGAATACATTTTTATAGAAAAATTCTGGCCGTTTCATATATAAAGTCATATTGTAATAGTACCGTTATAATACCTATTGCATAAATATGTTGAAACTGAACTTGCGTTCTGAAATCGCAGTTACTTTATATTATTTTTCGCAATTGTCTTTCCGAACAGTTTTGAAGGAACCCATTTTAAAACGCAATTATTGCGCTTATGTATCGTAGATTGTTCATTTTTTTAATTGATTAGATCGTTAATTGAAATCGTGTACACATGTCGACGATTCCATATGCAAAATAGAAAAATATTTATTATAAAATAAATACTGTAGTATATATGAGAAAAAAAACTCTATTTTAATTAATTTTGTATGTATTTTCGTAATAATAACATATTCGTTATACATTGCGGATTATGCAGATTTTTCGTAAATATTGTGCGTTCTTTGCGTCCCTCTTTATTAGATCGTGCTTCTTTTCAAATTACAACATATATTTAAAAATGTCAGCAATCGAAATGTGTTTGTTATGATAATTTTTTTCAAGGTTTCTACAAGCGTTGTTAAGAATTCAATGAAAATAAATCGTGTCGAACGATGTTTTCGTTCGTAAATATTTCACTCGAACCAATTTAAACTGTAAGTTTTTTAACGTTAAAAACAATTTCCAGTTGTGAATTTAATTAATTCAACGTGCGTACGCTGTTACATATGAAACCGTATATCGTAAAACGTTTTGCATCGGTAACGATCGTACAATTCCAGGATTTCGAAAGTGTTTATCTCGTAAATCTCTCTGTTGACAAGTTCATGTTTTTTTTTTTGTTTATTTTTTCGAAAATGAAGAATACCAAACGAAGACCTTCGTTCGTTTTAAGATATTTTCGATTTATTAGTCTAACATTACATTTGAATGATGTCACACCCAAGGAAGTCCATATTCACGATTGTGTATGAAAATTATATACGTCGGCACAACTAGTAATCAAGTTTTTTTTTCTTTCGAATTTCGCGTGCAGAATTCGACACTTGATTTTTGGAAAATTAGTAACCTCCGGCTAAAAATTATAATCTCATTATTTGGGAATCCGTGGAATTTTCATTGATGTATCAAAAATTCGATGTTTATCTTATTAATTTCTTAATTAGCATGTTCACATTTTTTCATTTTTAATTTAAGGAAAAATAACATTAAAATAATCATTATATGTTATTAAAATATTCAAATTTGTTGGCGCTTTTGTGAATTTAAAATAGTATAATATACGCACATTTTCAACATAAAAAACATTTACTGTAGTTGTGATAAAACTGTTTAGGAAAAAAATATTTTGAATTCCTTTTAAAGCTTTTTATATTTCATAAGTTTTAAGTGCCCTGAAAACTTTATATCCCTAAAGTTTTTTTATTTTTAAATTTGATTAAAATTCATTAAATTTTGAATATATTATATATTTATTGTTATAATAATAGACTACCGTAAGTTTCTATAAGCGAGTTAGCATAATTTTATTTGGATTGCCTTCTTCATTACGAGCCCTTATTGTCTTACTTTCATATGTAAACTTCGCGTATTGAGATTCGATATTAATTCTCACCCTCTTTCTATTCAAGATTATATTACAGTTTATAAAGCAAAAAAAAAAAAAAAAACACAAATTTACCAATTAACGTATCTCTTATCTCCACTAATGGGTTGATCGTGACCCTCCCATGGTAATTGTTTAAATATCAGTCTTGCACGTGGGAACCGATGTGTATATTTTAATGTTCCACATAATGAATGTGGAGAAATGGTAGAAAAACGCGGTGAAACCGCGGGAAAACCACCATACACCTTATATTCGACAATCTCAATTTCTATTTTACGTTTATTGTCTGTTTATCCATATTATATTCAATTCCCTCATTTTTATTTTATTTTTCTTACGGCTTTTTATGATCATGTAAATATTATTACTATTAATATTATTATTATATATACTAATCTAAATATTTATTATTGTCAAAGTAATGATCTTATTACCAATCATTTTTTATATTATATTTTAAATAACATCCATAAAAACAAAGCGATATAAAGTATTGTATAGTATAATAATTTTGCTTGAATAGTTAATTATTCTCATGGGCACAAATGAATTTTATTAAAATGTCACCCGGATATTTTTATATGATAGAACACATCCGAGATGTGCTCTTCGTATGACTGATCTTATTGTTGTTTTTTTTTTAATAACATTAATTGGCGATATTTAGCTATCACCATTGTGTTCATATTCAAATTCATGCACGCCAGCATTACTCCGACTGAAGTTTGAGATGTTTTTTTTTTGAATTGTCATGTAAATTTAACGACAATAAATCATTGTTTTCAACGGTGAAATTGCGCTTTTGTCCATGACTGTTACATGAAATTATGAAAAAAATAGAGAAAAACGCTTGAAATTTCGTTCATTTACCGTATTTTGGTCAAGGATTTACAATTTTTGCAGAAAAAAAAGAAAACATGAGTGAAGAAAATTATAAAAAAATTACCGTGACTCAAGTTAGTGTCCATAATATTAGCCTTTTTTGGAATGAAAATGCAACATACACGATTTTGGTAAAATAATTGTTTTTCTGATGTGAACGTTTGTTGCGTTTCGTTTCCTATTACGTTTTATATTATTTTCAATTCTAAATCTTCGTTTGTAAATCATTTTTAGCATTTCTATCACATTTGCAAGTGTCTATAGAGATTTAGATTTTTTTTTAATAACAATGCTTCTTTAATATATATATATATATATATATATATATATATATATGTGTCTCGAACTTAACCGTAGCTTAATTTTATATAAAATCATTTTTATATGTATTTTAGATGTTTTTAGATAATTTATTTAATGTCTTCAAAAAATTAAAAAAATATATATTACTGTTTTTTTCAATTCATAGATGTAGGCTTAACAATGTATAAAATATTTTCCTTAGTAGTATTTGATTATATATAGTGTAAATATAGGTTGTTATTATACATACATATTTGTATTTTTGGTTGATTTTCCATATTGATACGACGATCACAAAAAGATAATCTAACAATAAAATGAAATTACGCTAATCGTTTATAAATATATGTATGAAGTCAGCGAACCATTGACATGAAAAAAAGCGATTTCATGTCGATTTTTCACGCGTTTCATATGCGGGTCGACATTGATTTCGATTCGGAAGAACATAAAGTGTCGTCTCACGGCTCAAACGATGAGAGTTATTTTCTTTCGTTTTTTTACCGTATTGTGGGAAAAGTTAATTTAGCCTGTCAAGTTATTTTCACATTATTAAACAATAATCGTTTACAAGGAAAAAAATATCTGAATTTTCTTGTCTCGATCGGTAACGGAGCTGGATTCTCGTTTTTTCCATTATTTTCATTCATTTGTGATAAATAAATGAATGCATTTAACGTTATTTTTATTGACCCGTATGCGTCATATGCATATTTATTACGAGCGTGCGCGCGGCAGTGTGTGTGTAATTTAAGCGCACATCCGTTTTGAAATCATGATAATTCGTCGTAATTTTCTCGATCTTATGCCGTTCGTTATCGCATTATATTTATGCGGTAGCACAATTGAATCCCCGTTACCTTGAGCTTCGAAAAGGATGTTAATCGTTATAAATTATTCTTCTATTAATTAACATTTAAAATTATAATTTATGTCCACGTTTCATCTCGTACTTTGCAATTTTATTTTGCATATCTCGTTTGTTTAACATGCTTGATTTTTTTTCTTCTTATCGGTAATAGTTGCGTGACCATTTTCAATAATACATGCTAATATCACACATGTATGAGATTCACCTTTTTCAAAGCGGGGGTGACTTTGATACAAATTTAAAACTTTAGTTCGATCCGGGTTTATTAACCTAACCGTATCCGTTTTGGGATCGCTTATGGATATCGGCATCATCATTATATTATAATAGGGTCGGGAATACCGATGTTCCTTTTTGGTTTATTCCGATTTTCGGTTGTGCTTTTTTTTATACAGACGTACATTTTTTTATATTCTGTTTAAAAATACTATATGGAATTTTTATATTAGCGTGAGCCCTCAGTTTTTTTTTATAATGCAGACCACTCTTGTATCTCATCATCATCATTATCTTTCGCATCACTGTCAAGTTCAATGCTGTGCAGACTTTCACTGACATTATTTAATATTATTTTATACATTTTGCACGTAAAAATAAAGTTTTGCTTGAAGTTTTACCCTATGTTTATAACGTTATGTAATTTTTAATAAACACTATTTATTTTGAAATATCTTATTATTCATCATTAAATTGTTTTGACGTCTATTTTAATATTGCAACAGATTTTTTTCGAAATCTCATCTAACGAGATTTCTGCTTTTATCACATTATTGGAAAATCTAGCAATTTTTCATTATTATTTGTATTATATATTCTATTATAAATTTGTGATCGTTAATTGTATAATATGCTTATTTAATACGCAGTAAATTCTAAGATTCAATTATATACTTTTTAACGTATACGTAACATATTTTTTCCTCAAATAAAGTGAAAATTAATTCCATAAAAAAACTAAAATTTTCTTGTAATATTTTTCATATTGAAAATAGTTTTTCTTCAAAATGATTTTTATTTTAAGGAAATATTTAAATAATATCAGTAATTAGTTCAATTTTAAATGAAATTAAACGTTAATTGTTTATATATTGTAATTATTAATTATTATTTTTAGTAAATGCACATATTTACTACTATTCTATTGACATGTTACAGTGATTAATAATTACTCTGTTAATATAGAAATGAGTGTTTTCGTTATTTATTGTTTCAGGTGAGTTGTTCAGCGGTGGTGAAATCGTGAGTGAAAATTGTGCACTTTGAACGCACAATCTAGTGTGCTGTACAGAATGTCGCACAGCTTTTTTATTTATCAATCCATCTCTCGACTATTGTTTTCTATTAGTTGCCCGTGAAACTATTTAATCTCGATTATTTAAACCGACTCGCGTTAATTATATACTACAAACATGACAATATTCACAAAAATTTAATAATGCACTAACATATGGTATCACCACGATATTTAGTATGACTATATTCTTGTGTTTTCTTTTTAATCAGCTTTAATATATTGCTACACACGTCATTTCAGCAAACGAGAATATTTTTCGATTTCAGAAGGTTGATTTTAACGAACATTGAATATAAATTGCATGTACTCGAACTCGTTTTTTTATTTCACTTATACAGGTTTTGCATTCCGGCAATATATATTCTTCTTGGACGTAACAAATTAAAAATATTTTCTTAGAAGCCAGTGAAAATTACAATTTTAAATGTTTTCCAAGAAAATTTCATGTTTTTAAATTACTTTATATGTATTACCATAAAAGTATGGCTTGAAATTTTCAAATCTTGGAAAATTCAATGAGTGGTGATGTATGAAACCCAATCCCTTTCCTCTTTATTATTATTTTTATTGTTATATCTATTTGTTTATATTTTTACACACTTATTTAATTTGTAGTTTTTTTTGTACAAATCTTGTGATCGATTTTTCGATCATTTTTCCCATATCCGATTGAGCTGAAAATTTGCATACTTTTTCATATGTGATGACGATTCTCGAATCGATTAACAGATTTATCAATTGATTAATTAAGACCTTAAAGTGTTACAAAAAATATTTTTTAATTTTTAATGCAAATTGTGCGTACGCGCATGTGTGAGTGCGTAAACCCACCACTCATCTCCTGTGGGTGTGAATTTATAGGTTTTATGAAAGAAACTGTGTTTTTATTTATTTAAAAATAAATGTCAAATGCATACAGTTTTGATATTATTTGTCTTTCATAACTTCGTCAAAAATTTTCGTAAGCTGAAAATATTTTAATGTACACATTCGTATAATATATAAATATGTACACGAAAATTTTACATTGTCCCATTATTCACAATTATATAACCGTAAAATTGTATGTGGCTATTTTTTATTATTATTATTATACTTTTGTTAAATTCGTCGCACGAATTTCAAATATCACTAGTAGTACGTTTACCTTTGCCATGCCAGACCATTGTACAATAAAACTTGCCATATGTGTTAAATCAAGCGGTTCTTTCACATCCTTATTTTTAATTTCCTCGCCATTGATTCAGTATGTTCACCTCGTCATACGGTGATGCAATCTCATCGTTACGGCGAATAATTGAAAATTCATCATGCGTGTTATTTTATTTATTTCTTTTTTTTTTCATATGGAACGTGTTCTCGTTTCGAATCGTTTGTTTGTTGTTTTTCGATTCAAAAAATATACATCAAGATCAAGATCGATCCCTTGATCTAAACCGTGTTCGTTGTTATTGTTGTCAAAGTCGTGCTGTGAACTTAATTACAAAATTTTGACTGTACTAGTACAAAGAACGCGTTTTGTATATTAAAAAAAAATATTTATATAGAGAATAGTAAAGTAAAAATAATAAGAATCTCACTATAACAAAGAGTGAATGTTATTCGGGTAATGTCTGGTTACGGTGTGAATAAAAAAAATGTGGTGTCAAATTACTTGTTTTTTTTTTATGTCACCTTGTCTAGAAACCGTTAACCGTAAACAGTAAAACTTTTACTCTAAACAATCAACCTTTCTTTACGTTCTATTTTTTTTTTAATATATAATTATTCTAAATCTTTTTTTTTAATGAAAGATAACTCATTGATATTATAGCATTCAATATATACAATTTAGCTTGTATACTACATATTTCTACATTTAAATATTATTGAAAATTAATTAACTATTGGGTATCATATCGACACAATTTATTTAGCATATTTTATATTATATTATACGTATATAAATTTCGAAAACTATTTTTGATAATGCAATATACTGCTCTTCATTATTAAAAATTATCCGATTTTGTTTTATCAATCGATATATTAATTAATTATAATTGTATATCGGCGTTTCGTATAAATTTTCTTATTAAATATATACACATTGTTTCGTTTCGTAATACTCTATCGTTTTATTTTTGACGCGTTTTTAAGTACGTTTTTTTTTTTGGGAAGAATGCCGGAAACGCTGTTCTACATGCGCTTTAATTTCATTATAATTTCATAACATTGCCTGTTGCTCAAATTGTGTATTGTCGGTGTGTTGTCACTTTAGCCATGCCGTTAATTTGCGAATCTTTTAATAGAAAAATGGTTTTATGACACGATATGTATTATTTTATATCATTAAAAGTGTGTTTTCATACTGGCGCTTTGATTTTTTTCTTCGCCGTGCAATTTTTCTTCCATTTTCACACAGTAATGTCGAGTTAATACTGTTGTCCGTTGTTTTGCAAAAAAAAACTAATTTTGAAAATAACGATTTATACAACAGAGATTTTTAAGTTATTTACCATTTTTCTGCAGCTGACATTTTTATAATTTAAATTCACAATCATTTTTATCGTCAAAATTCCTATTAGTAATATTAATAAATATTCTTCATTTATTAATATATCAGTATTTAACACCTAATTTTCTTCATAAATAGCAAATAACAATATTTACAAAATTACTTTATGCTAAAACGTGTTTATTGGAAAAAATATATTGGCTTTTATTATTATTTACGTTGCTAGCATTAGGCAAAAATATTTTTAATAAAACGAAGGTGACACCATGAATATCATTAAAATATATATGCATGGATTCGTGCGAGGATGCAATTTGTTTTAATTTTTATGTATTTTTTTCCTATATATATCCATTATTTTTGACGATGTTATTTTTTTATGAGGCGTTCGATTAAATCAAGTTTTTCGCATGGGTAAATTTACTTGCGCAAAGAAGAAAAAAAGACATATATTGTATGCGTATGTGAACCATAAATATTCGAAATCGTGTAACGTTTTTCAAATTTATCTCAAAATAATCACAATATTAGCCAATAATTATAATATAATATTTAATAATAAGCGAACGGCAATAGTTTTAATATCAAGAATATTATCGTCTATTATTATTTTAACAGTTTCACAGTCGGTCACATATTTTTTTTATTCCAAATTTTTCATTACCACAGTAGACGATGACTCAACTTTTAAACCGTATGATTGTGCCTTATTGAATCATTTATAAAAGCGCACGTTTAATTCTCGAATTACCTTCACATTTACACTTATAGTTAGTTATCGTAATAATACTCGATGGCACATGCAGGATGGGCGAATTTTATTATATTTGCATTCTTGATGTATTCGTATGTATATTATAAATGTACCTGTTGGCATTTTAGTTTTGAAGTCTTCTTCGTTATGTATGCTAAGATCTCGTCACGTTTTATCCTTTGATGATATTTCGTACTTTCTAATTTTCATTTTAGATAATGTTAATATATCTTTTCTACGAGGATTTTATATTTTATTTTTCAATATACTATTATGTGTACTTCATTGTTTTTCTTCTTTTATTTTTACTTTTCCTTTTCTCACAAATAACTTAAAATATTTCATCATCTAAATTACACATCATATTTTTTTAAAGAATAAATACATATTTAATTTAACCTGTAACTCATTAAAATGTTGAGTCAGAGATATAAAATTTAAATTCGTACTATTATTTTTTTTACTAATTATTATATTAATCAACTGCAATAGTTTAATAAGTAATATTTTTTAAAATATTTTGAAACAGGTCATAGGAATATTAGTTAAATTTTTTAGTTTTCATATTGAAATATTTTTTCCAAGTATTAGTGTGCAACAGAAACAAATATTTGAATTACAGTTAAAATCTTGTAAAATAAATCCTGGTATTCAAAGAACAATAATGTTTTAGATTTATTTCTTTATAAACTTGTGCAATTCATCACAAAGTATAATATATATTTATTTTTGACGTCATTGTAACATCAGAATATTAATTTTGTATTAGTAATCACGAAATAGTATATATCAAGCTTTAATTATTATTTTATAGGATATAGAAAAAAAACACATATTTCATAGTATTAGCGAAAATTGTTTTATGGAATTTAGGTGACATCATACATATTTATTATATAATTTCATGCATGACAAATATAATAAGTAACAATATGTTGTATGTTATATATATATATATATATATATATATATATATATATATATATATATATATATATTTTTTAAACAAAATCTTCTATCCTAGAATTCTCATTTTTGTCACGATGATTTTCACGCGACCGCCGTTTAGAATGTGGCAAACAAATTTCCTCACATCTTGCTAATTATTAGCTATTACCCAATATTTCGACACATTCACATACGCCTATTTTAACGCCTATTGTTGCTTTATATATATATATATATATATATATATATATATATATATATATATATATATATATCGTGCTCGTACCGAATGTATACTTCATAATTATTATGAACAACTGTGACTAGCTCGGCATACCATTTAAGCCTTTTGGTTTTAGCGTTCCTTGAAATTACTGCGGTTTCCGCAATGAAAAATACGATATAATTCCACCTTAGTTTCTAATCATTCTCGCGTTCTGTAATACTTTTTAGTCATAATCGTAGTATTGTTAGTAATTTATAACATTAATAATTACGCCCACTTTACTAGGAAGCCATAATTTCCAATATAATGCGATTAAAATATTCAAAAAATCCATTTATAGTAATTATGGACTATATTAACACTATTAAATATATATTATTTTGATTTTATGCGATTGTATTTAATCAAAAATGGTTTGTAACTTATTTATTTTTCTTTATATTTTTTTATACAATATTGATTACTAAAATTGTGTGAACAGTAAATCGAAATACTTATTTTTAATAGGAAATAATATTAGTATGTAATTGAATAAATGTGTTATAGCGAGTTTCTCCACTTTTTTTTTGTAGATTATGATCGATCACAAGATTATTGTAATTTTTTGATTTTCAGTTTTTATTCCGAGGATTAGATTAGAACTTTGTTATTGTTAGTTTGTTAAGAATAATGTTTTTAAATAAAGAAGGCTATATTATATTTGGAAAATTATTAAAAGAAAACTTACATATATATGTTTCTTATAAGTGTTTCACATTTTGCGAAATTACTATTATAAATATATATTTATCAAATAGAATTCAGTTTCATACATACGCTAACAAATTTTACTCGTTGGAAATCGATTCTTTCTATTGTGCAAAAAAGCACTATTAGAATAATCACAAAATATTTATGCACGCTCCAATTTGCTTTTTGTACTAGTGATTATGATTTTTTTATAATTACGCTGTCCTTGTTATTTCGTTGGTCCACACGCGTCTCGTTAGATGGAATTCTGAAGTTTTTCTTTGTGTATGATCTGCGTTAAAACGCCTATTTAATATTTTTTAAAATTATATATATATATATATATATATATATATATGTATATATATTCTCTCAATTTTTCGGTGTCATTACAAAAGTACGCGTGCCCATGTTATAACTGCATGTTAAATGATATCTATTCACGTAAGGCGTTACGTAGTCGAATCAGTTTGTATGTCATGCACGACCTTCGTCGGTAAAAGCGAATTTATCATGTTTTTGCGCTTAATCTCTCGTATTTTTCAATTGTAAGCCCGCTTTTAATTATAATTGATACAGATAGCTTTACTTACATATTTAACAAACTGAAATTCCCCTTTAATACGTCGTTTTTTTTGTCTCGTCACTTTTTTCGCAATAGAGGAAATTCACATTTACTCAGTTGTAAACTTTCGTCATCGACGCTATTGCTGAGAATATATATGTAAATAAACCCTTCCGATATTTTACAATACTATATACTTGATTTATTTATTTCCATTAGTTTTGCAAAAAAAATAATCATTTGTATAACAATCTATACCAATAATCTAATTTAACGTGAAATATTTTCAGATATGTATTATTCAGATCAAAACATACACAAAATAATTTCTGTTTATTATACCTTCAAATACACTTTTATATACGTGTTTATTTAAAATCGCAAAAAAATATATCTTATTATAATCATTAAATATGTTTTAACATGTGATGTAATTAAAAACGCATTAGGCAATGTCGTGATTCACGCGGTCACCTTAACGCTTGATTTTTTCGTCTATGCAAAATTATTCCAAAATAAACATCGATAAATATTTGAGAAATTAATTATTATTTGAATACGCCCGCATTTAAACGATTTATTTATCGTATATTATTATTACCGGTGAATGATTATTTTGGCGAAATCGATTTTTTTCGCGCGAAAAATATATATCATTCGCGCTCGTTAAATGTATTAACATATCTTAGTTTTTAACCATTCTATTTTATATATTTATATATATTACGTATGTGCCAAATATAATATATATCTATCTGTATTTATTATAATTATAAGAAAACTTTGAATAGAGCGGAACCGATTTCGGAGTTTAAGTACCTGTTACGTCAATTCGCGTGACTCGAAGAAAGATTTTTCTGATCCAGATTACACATTACATTTGTGAATAAATATATAATATTATTGATTTATAATATGACAGTTCACTTTCTCTTTTTGGTATCACGTTTCTTTGTCAGAGTCAAAATTGAGGCATTCGGCTCGGCTTAAAACAAAGAAATACGTACATATTTTATTTATATAGGTGCAGTCAGCTTTTTACCCTTCGATATGCCGTTTAATTTGTTTTTAAGCAGTATCCGCAATAATGTCAAGGCATTACGATAAGTGCACATTTTCTAACGTAATTGTAGTAATTTACTATCGGATTTTTAGTGAGTTTAAGCAATTATTCTACCTGTGCTATTTTGAAATGTGTCATTATTATCTGACATTTTTTTTCACATCGCATACGGTTTTGTTATATTTAATTAATTATGAAAATTTTTGTCTGCTATTTCTTAATGTTATATTAACGATTGATGGTTTTTGATTAATTAATAGATAAGTTACATAATAATTTAAATGTTTATTTAATATAAAATCAGTTTAAAGTAATACTTTTCATAATATTTTTTTTTTGAGAAACTTGTTTAAATTTAATTACATTTACATTAATAATCCGTACTTATTTAGAAATGACTTTTTGTAATAATATTTTTATATCGTTTTAATTAATTTATTTCGAAATATTAACTATTATATACACTAAAAAACCGACGAATTATTTACCGCGTCAACAACGACTCCACGATATGGCGCTTGTAAATTACAAATTTTATTTTTACAAGCCAATATTGTAACCGATTCAAACGATATTATATTTATCGGTTTATTTATCGTTTTACAATGTTGGTAACGTATTTATATGTTTTATAATATCGTCACGTATAATATAATAGTTTTTTTTCCTACATCATAACCGATTGAAGCCCGTCGAAGATCAGCATCTCATATTGTTTTTTTATTCTTCTTTGACGATTTGTTTATCCGTTTCGCGTTTTCTTATTAAGTATCGACTAGTTTTTGCCAAGGCGACCTTAACCTCGACTCTTCTTCTCAACCCGGTATATTATTATTATAGTCACTTATTTGACTTATGAGACCAATTTATTTTTTTTCTCTGCACACAATTGCCATATTGACACGGTTTTCTGTTAATTCTCAGAAATGAGCTGAAACAAGTAAAACGGGTTTCTTTTATATTATATTATCGTAACAAAAACTTCTCGTTTCCGCAACGGTTTTTTTCCTTTTGCCAATCAGTATTATGTAAGAAAATATCGATTCGTTTATATTTTGGGATTTTGTTGGTACCTCGCTTATTTGTTTGATTGAACCTTTTGATCGTCGTTTGTGATGAAGCCTTCTGTGGGCGCCAAGAGTTTTCCGACCCCTCGTCGTTGTCTCCGTGACCTCTTATACCATCTCAGTTCAATACGTGAACAACCAGTGGGCCAAGGAAAACTTTTATATATGTAAAGAGCTAAAGTTTCAATATAATATACAATACAAAAATCATTCTGTAAATATTATATATATATATATATATATATATATATATATATATATATATATATATATATATATAATTAAAGAATATGTTAATCTTACCATTTTCGTATTTGAAACGAAAAATTATTATTGTCTCATTTGTATGTAATTTATGACAAAGTATTTATTAGTGATGATTATTGTAATATTTCATTTGACAACGTTCTATTGCAAAACACAGTTTGCAAGTAAATGAACAAATTTACCTATTTTATAAGAAAATATTTAAGAGAAAATTTATGACAGTGATTGTAATTTTTTCTGGGTCTGTGTTTCACATATAAATTTTGATCTTGATCGACTATTGTTATATTTTGATTGATTTCTGATTGTCAGTTTTAATGCGAAAATGAATGTAAATTTCTTGTTTTAAATATATATTCTCTAATTCAACAAGACGACTCACGCATTCCAAATTATTTATTACATTGTTATAAAATATGCTTATATTTAATTTTATGCATGTTTTATGTTAAAAAAGGAGTACTTTTTTTGGTTAGTTATATATGGTTATTAAAATAAAATTTTCGTGAATATTAAGATACCGCCTTTTATTATTTTTTAGTTTTTATTTTACCGTTTTGCATATTAACAAAATACCTCGAATTCATTCCTTTGTGTATGGGAGCTTAGAATTATATATAGTATGTTGTGGAATTTCTGAAAGGACTTTAACCTGTCACAGATATTATTAGAAAAGATTGTTTAGCTCCGCTTTAAAATATTAATTAAAAAGGTTCGATTATTAATTATATACCCTGTTATTTTAACAACTATTCGAATATATCCAATGATTTAACCGATAACGTCATCTTGTTTTTAATTTTTCAATAGCGAAGACGACATATAATACCACAAAAGAAAATAATCGTTCGAACGTGCAGTTTTAATTTTTTCCTCATTAACATTAAAGTAAACTCAATCTATTAGACACAAGGTTATCTAGATGTATATGCGATAAAATTTACCAATATGTAAATTTACCAATTTAAATTGTTCTGTCTTGATTGATTTGGTCGACTGATTTTAAAAATATATAAACGCGGAGTGTGCTTTCTTCATACATACATCAGAAAGTATCCAGCTTTCTTTGATTTTAATATTTATTCGGTAACCTTTACCGCCATTTTGTGTTGCACGATATATTTTATTTTATGATTTATACGTTGTTTTCCAATATTAATTTAAAAAGCGCCACGTTTTAATTGTACGTTAATTATTTGACATTATTGTCGTGAATATATATATATATATATATATATATATATATATATATATATATATATATATATTGTTGGGAATGCGACGTTTCGAAATCTGAACAAGCGCTCATTGTCTGTACCGTGCGCCCCCGATCATTATTGTGAGATGCGTGAGAATTTTCTTACCACTTACATATGGTATAGAATAGAAAAGATATGATAATAAAAATAACAATCGACTTTAAATGCAGACATTATGTGTCCAGAAACAGTGTCAAGTGAAAAAAAAATACACATCACCGCAGTCGCCCGGTTCATTCAAAAGTGGATCGATCACAACCGAGGCGGATGCGTTATTATTACCCTGTTTCACAACGTAATTTTTATATGGTTTCATACCGTAAGATTTATTCCCATTAATTAATTGGTTCGAATTTTCGGAGTCTTGACCGTTTTCCGAAATTCTTTTTTCGTTCATCGTCAGCTAGCGCTTCTATGTTTTTTTTCTTATTTACGTTCGTACTCGAAAGTAATTTTTAATTTAAAAATTACACGTATTCACTTTAACAAGTGTTTAATGACGAATTGATTAATGATAACATAACACCCCGAAGGCATTTTTTTTCCTCTAGTATAGTAGTCGTGCCGTTAAAATGAACGCGCCTGCCTTCAAGGTCGAATTTCGTTGGAATAACGAAAGGTGCAATTTCTGGAAATAATTCTTTTTATATTTGTTCGAATTGGAGCAATTTATAATTCGTGTTTGTATTTATTTATACGCGTATATATATATATATATATATATATATATATATATATATATATATATATATATATATATATATATATATATATATATGTGTGTGTGTGCGCTTTAATAAAATATCCCTTCTAATTGACTTCTTGAACTGTGGCGAAACCTTGAACATTGACAATTCCGTTTTTAACATTTTGATATGATCATTGTAAAAATGTAGATATAATGTGTTTCCTCTATATATAAACGTACTTTATAGTTTATGGAAAAGTATACGGTTTGTGTTTATTACACTATAAAATATCAACTTCGTAATGTTGATTTACTTTCAAACTCCTTTTGGGTTTCATTTTTTATGTTATTGTTTTTATTATAAATAATTATTTTATAAGGATCTGATGTATGTAAATTTAAGCAATGAATGTATTATAACTAAAGTTATTTATCATTTTAATGTTTCTACTAATAATTATATTTCACCGCTTTCCTTCATATTATTATTATTAATATATTTGTAATAAAACAACATTTTATACTACTTAAAAATGCTTCATAGCTTATGGCTACGATATTCGATTTCATATTTAGATCTATATATCGTTAGTTTTGATATGTTTTAAAAGAAAGTATATAAAACCAGTTTTAATTATATTTTCATTATTATTATATACGAATTTAGATTACGGATCTCTACCTACACACGATCGATCTAAAAAAAAAACTTCTTCAAATAATATATAATTTATAAAGGGAGCTAAAGATTTCTTTGAAAATGTATTGCATAGAAATTTGCTAACAATAATGTATTATTGAAAATTTCTAAATAAAATCGATATATTCTTTGGTTGCGATATTCTTTAAATTATTCTATATATTTATATGGTAATATAACGACGACGTTTTGCACAACTTTGGACTTTCAACGCCTTTTTCATGGTCTATTTGTTGTCTGTGCACGATCACGCCCTTGCAAACGTTCACCCACATTTTCGTGCACAATCATTTATTGACATATTTTACGCGTTTTTCAGTCTCTCTATCTTTTTATGTGTGTATGTGCGAATTTTCCGATTCTCTCCGGTGCATTTCTCGTGAATACTTCGGAGAAAGTGTCGTTAGTTTCGTTTATTGCTCACAATTCACCGATACAATGTCGACGGACGCGTGTCGTCAATTTCTCCAACATCGCCATTTTTCTCTTCATAATTATCTATTTAATCATATATATTGTTCTTTTCTGTGTAAGATTTTCTTTACGACTTGCAAAATCGACCGTATTGTTAATTTTCTATCATTTTAGAGGACTTTAAGTGCCATTTATAAACATCCAGTTATTCGGTTTGTTTTAATTTTGATTATATTTAATACTTGTATTCAATTATGATTTTATTTTCTTTTGTTTTTTTTTATTAGTTTATAAAAAGAATTTATTTACCAGAAAAAGTTGAAAAGTAAAAGGCGTCATTCGAAATATTCTCTCCAAAACATTTTTTTTCATCATTCTGAATGGTAATAATTTATCTTTTCAAAATCACGGATTACTTGCAATTTTTAAAATTGTAAAACAGTCATGAACTAAAATTTTCGAAAAAAAAATTTTTTTTATGTTTATGGGGCGCCAGTTAGGAACCAACAATTTAGAAAATCATTCTTTCCAGTAATATGCTGCAATATAATATGAGTCAAAAAATATTTGGATGTAACTACATTGGATTCCTACAATCATTTATCAAATATTGTTTATTGATTATAAATATAATGTTAAAAGTTTCATATTATTAATTAATAATAAAATTACATAAGTGTTCTTTTTACTAATCGAGTTTTTTATTAAATAAAAATTTCAAATACATTTTTTTCTATTTTAATTACCTTTACAATTATTATATTACCTAAGATTTTAAAGTAATTTAACTTTTAATCAAAACCACAGAAGCGATCACACGATATTAATAATTATTATAGCAGACATAATTATAACCGATTTGAATTACGAAAACGGATGTTTAGTTTTTTTTTTCAATTAATAAGTCGACTGACTCTTAAAGCGGGTTTCTTGCGTTTCAACTTTTATATAAACTTCCTGTTATCAACTTACTGATAAAAAAAATATTATCAACTGTGGGAACGGTACTTAACTTTTTAATACTTTTTACTATACTATTATATGGTACAAAATAATGATTTTTAATTTGTTGATGTGAAAATATATACATATTATTTAGACGTGACTTTTTATATATGAAGTCACGTCTTTTACTTTATGAAAATGACTTTTTTTTTAAATGCATGTATAATTAATATATGCTTCATAAACAACAAAATTCTGTTTCATATTCATTCATTTCCGCTGTGATATTTTCAATTATGACATTATTATTTTTTTTAAATTGTGACATTATTTCGATAAAATCTCATTTATTTAACGTAACGTCAAAAAAACGAGTAGAATGCATGCATACATTTTATCCATATTTCCGTACATATATATTATACTTACACTTTTAATCGTAGCATTTAGTAATTACACTTTATAAACTTATTTACACGCATGTGAGTATAGAAAGTCGAGCTAACATATTTTTATTTTTTCATTAGTCTCGTTTGTGTAATATGCAAGTGAAAATCAGTAATTTAACCGTATTTTCTTGGCACTTTTGTTTTCGATCTGACGGAAAGGTTTTCTTATTTAATATGCTACTAGTGTGGCGGTGAAACGAGTTTATTGTCCTCTCGATTTAACTGAAAGTCAATTTAGTAAATTCTTGGTTTCTAATAAATTATGTATAATTCTATTAATAATTATTTCATAATATAGTTTTATTTATAAATCATATTTTTACTTTATTTACTATTAAATTTCGTATTCTTATTTCTCTTCTATTCAATTTTCAATGTATACAATTTCGTTGTTCATAATATTTTTTAAAAAGAAATATACATTTTGCAACTTTTTAAACACCATTTACGAATGTCAAGTTTTTCATTATTGCATTTAATGTCACCTATTACTGTCATTTTTATTATATATATTTTTTTAAATATATAAGTAGCAAAATATATTTATTCGAATAATGGAAACTTTTAGTTGAACGCTTTATTTTGTCCTGTTTATTCTGGTTTTTTTTCAAACTTTCTAATTTTAATGACAATTTTCCAATAAAGAGTTGATTACAGTATTTTGTCATCATATTTTTTACTTTATTATTGTTTTGATAATTGTACGTGGTGATATTAAAAATTGGATATTTATCGGTTAAATCACCGGATGTTGTAATTGCACTTTCATTTAATGCTCTCTGGTTGCAGTTACAAAATTAATGATTTTATTAAGTTCGGTATTCACGAATAGTAAAATAAACATCAATGTCATTTTTGACCTAATAAAATAAAACGATATAGAATTTTTCTTTAGCAAAATCATCCCTTTTTTATAAGTTAATAATATTGAGATATTCAATAATTTGAAACATTCTTAATGAATTTACATCAATAATTTTTAAACAAACTTGTTCTATTAAATAGTATTATTTATATGAAAAAAATAATACAATAATGAAAAAGTGCATAAATTAATTGCAGATTACCTGGTCTAAGCATTGACCTTTATTCGTAATGTTCAATGCAATCGACTTTTTACCCTGCAATTAAACACTGGAGAGAACTCTTGTTCATTAACTTTTTTTAACGTAGATGTTATTCTTGGTTAATTTTTCCCATTCGATTATTACGTCAGAAGTAAATTATTTAAAGTACACGAGTCACTGTTCTGATACTAATATGGAAAGTAATTTTTGCTCAATTTTCTGTATGATTTTAATGATGCAAGAGTACTATCTGAGTAATTTTGTAATTATCTTTTTTTTGTCGTAGACTTTGTCTTTTTTATTTATTCGAATATTCCGAAGGAAATTATAAATTAAGAAAAACATTGTTTGACCAAAATATTTATTTGTGTATTGGCATTTCCTCAATTAGTATTGATGATTTAGTGTATTATTGTGGATTATAAAAAAATAACTTAGATTACAGTAGTTAATAAAAAATCAATCTCTGTATTTACTAAGTGAAATTACTCATTTTTTATATAACATATATAGTACATTATATATTATCAGATAGATGTTGAATTTGTAGAATGGTATATAAAATATATATGGTGCAACATTTTTCAATGCATTGTCATTTATGCTGGCGCACCCATTACCATTACTCGAAATCAGATAAATAATCCGATTTCGCATGTTTCCTTTCATTTTAGATATACAAATATAATTTTAATTTTATTTTGTACTTTCCAAGATATTAAATTTTGACATTCTGGTTAGAAAGATTTTTTATCAATCTAAAATTGAAATTTAGTTAAAAAAAAAATAGGGTATTTAAACGTCAGACATTTTATCAAAGATAAATCGGTGGTGTTATAATTCTTTTAGATTTGTTTGTTCTGTTTTGTAAGAATTGTTGTATTTGACGTTGATTTTAACAAACACTTATTAATTAAAATGGTTTACATGTCATTGTTTTATAAAGAAAAGATTCTTTCCTAGAATATATTATTCAATTTAGAAGTATTAAAACCAAGGCTTTTTAACATGTAATTATTTTTAAATCATTTTTGTATATTTTTTTATATATCCGTATTTATAAGTGGTAAGCATTATTGTGTAACTATTTCACTATTCTTTGTCATAAACGTAGATTTTTGGTTTTATAAAAATTGGAAATACCAAATCATTATACATTTACTATAAGTCATTACATATTGACTTTTGATCTTTACATTCGAATTAATTTTCCTATATTTGTCATACTCGTTTTCATTTTTCTCCATATATATATATATATATATATATATATATATATATTAACAAATTTACATTATATTAAACAATACTTTTTTTTAATAAACCTAAGTTTTATTTGTAGTGATTTTTTTTTGTTTCTATAATATATATACGTATATAGTATAATATGACTCCACAATTTGATTCTAGTGATTTTTAATAATGCCATATGTTAATACGATATCTGACTTTCGCCTAATTTGTGAACAATGAATGTAGGTTCTACATAATAATTGAAACTATTTGACCTTTTATGAAACCACACTAATGATAAAGGTTAACAGTATTAAAATTATTAATACCAAATATAAAATATATAAAAATACAGTGCGAAAAAAAATTAATAGCATGTTATTAATTTTATTTCCATTTACATTCTGTCAATAATAATTATATTGCATTAACAGTTTTTTTTATTACTTTTAATCTAATTGTTTAGCCAATATATTTAAATATTTGAAGGTTTATGAAACATATTGCTTTGTAGTCAGCCTGCTTTGATTATATATTTTTTTTTCTGTAAATAAAACTCACCTTCAGGCTAAAGGCGTTGTCGGTATTTTGTAATCGTTGGTCGGTCTGGAATTAGTCTGTACATTCTAGTATAATATTATATAGTTTTTGTGCAAAATATCATACAATATTTTGTTATCGTATATTTTTATTGTGATTGTTTATATAAAAAAAAATACATTGAGTAGAAACATGTGTATTTATACGTTCCTGATTACTGATGTGGATAATCAATGTATCATAATCAGTCAAAAAGTTCATTGACACGAATAAATTGCGAATAATTTGAAGCAATATATATGTGGTGTTTTTATTATTTCATTGATATTGATATTGTTTTTATTATTCCATTGATATAATCACAATAAATACCGCATATATTGAAAAAAAAACATTATATTTTCAAATTTTTTCTAAAAATTGCATTAGTTTAAATTGTATTATTCTAAACATGTACGTTTTTTTTCCTTTCAGAAATGTTACCACCTGCTGAACTAAAAAAACTTCATAACAAACAAAGGAAAGCTAGGCGTAAAGCCGAAAGGGAATCTGCACTTGTTGCTGCAAACGCACCCAAACAACAACACAACCGTCCTTGTCCTCATCACGATGCACCAGATGACGCTCCTCAGCTTGAAGAACTCGTGCCGGATAAATTAGCTAGGGTATCTATCTATTAAATTGATTTAAATTCAACAATATGAATAATCTGTTAAATATAATAATTGCTCATAATTCATAAGATTAATTATTAATTAGTAATTTAATTACATTATAAAATTATTTGTTAAATAAAAAAAAATGAATTCTAGGTAGATGATCCATTGGAACAAGCAATCAAATTCTTGACTCCTTTACAAAATCTCGCTGCAAACAGAATAGAAACACATCTAATGGCGTTCGAAATATATTATCGAAAGGGTGAGTTGTGTACAAATACGCATATATATTTTAAATACGTTTGATTATATTTTTAATTTCGTTTTTTTTATTTTCAGGAAAACTACTTTTGATGCTTCAAAGTATAAAGCGAGCTAGAAAACTGGATTCAACTCGTCCTGAATTACACGATTGTATGGCAAGATTCCATATTGCATTAAATACAGAAACACTTGAACCTGACAGTTTTGTTTCGCAAGTTCTTCATAAAGCAGCGGAAGAAGTATATTTTTAAATATACATATTTTTTAATTTTATATAAATCCTTGTCGAGTAACTTATTAAAAAAATGTTTTTTTTTAAGTTATTTGGTGGTAGAACAGCTGATGAAATAAACACAAATTATTTAGACGGTCCTGGAAGTAAATCATTAGCTGCTGCATTACAAGGAGCCAGAGTTTTGGCTCGTTTAAAACCAACCGAATCACATAGAGCGATAGGTATAGCGACATCTCTCGATTATTCAGACTGCACAATTAAGGTAATTTCTCAATTATTCAGAATGCAAAATTAATATAATTTTAAATTTTATAACATTAATTTAATTGAGTTATAATATATATATATATATATATATATATATATATATATATATATATATATATATACATACATATATATATATATGTATATGTATATATATATATATATATATATACATATATATATATATATACATATATATATATATATACATATACATATATATATATATATATATATATATATATATATATATATACACATATACATATATATACTTTTTTTTTCAGAATTGTACTAATGTGTTAGAATCATTACGAAACGGTAGTTTTGGAGAATACGACGCAATCTATGAGGAAGTTTATATGATAAGATGTAGGGAAAAATATCCATACACTTTGGCGTTTAGACCCGCATCGGAACCGGATCCTCCGCGCGTTCCGACCCCTCCTCCTGGAACTACTGCCATTTCAGACTATGTAGATAAACCTTACGCTTGTCCAGTCCTCGTTTAAACTTAATACTTTTTCATAAACTGACACCGAGAGCGCCAAGTTTTTCATGTTAATTATGATATTGATTCATTTACCACTTAAACTTAATGATTTTAATTTTACTGTAAAATTTTCTGTTGCACTTTTTCAAAGTTCTTTCTTTTTGGAAAACCGTAATTGTTAATTAAAATTTGGTGCGCGGACTACAAAAACGTAGAAATGCGTGTCAGTAAATATGTAAGTTGAATATTTTTGCAAATTTGAACAAAAACCAAAATGATATGACTTTGTATTGTATCGATTTGCGAATGTGCAAAAAGTTTAATACGTGCAAGAAAATATCGAAATAATATGTATTAAATATAATTATATTATCTTTCTATATGATGGTAACAAAAAATACAGGCTTGTAAATTTTTGCAATAATACATAATTTGTTTTAAAATTTTTTGTTGCTTTAAGATAAGAATTGAACAAAATTTCATTTATAATATTAGTTGAAAATAACTTATATAGTAAATTTTGTAATGGAATATTTATGATCTATTAAAAAAAAACGCTTTTTATATTTGTACAAAAAAAAAACATTCTTACGAAGTCTACATTATTAATTTGTAACCATATAATTTCTATTGAAAGTGTCCTCAGAGAAAATGAACTTCTTTTTAAAATTTATATAACCCTGGCTTTTAAGGATTACTTTCTATGCAATAAAAAAAAGATTCTTATTATTTAACAATAAAATACGATTGTTATCTTTCACGTGTGGTTTTAATTATTTTTATTTTTTATTGTAATTGATTTTTTTTGATTTATGTTTAGAAATTTTAGAATACAACGTTTTTGTATATTTCGATTGCGCTAATGAAATTTCATTAAATAACCTTCTTTCTGTGTAAATTAATAAAGTGTATATATTTAAAAATAGGTAGGTTTTAAGATTATTAATATATATATATATATATATATATATATATATATATATATATATATATATATATATATATATATATATTTCAAAGTAAGAGACGATATATGTAATCATGTTTTTTTTCTTTTAAAAACTTATCAGTGAAATTAAAAATTCATAAAAGAGTCGCTTCTTTCATATAATCTTCATGTAGTTTTGTTTTCAAGATAATAATTCGATCATTTTTTTTCCATATATATAATTTATATATAAATTTTTAACGAGGTTTACATTTTTTATATAATTGTTAAAAATATATACGGGATGAGATATAATTTCATTAACAGAATTATAAATTAATTAAAAAAAAGGTCTTTAATATTTTTTTTCTCCAATTTTATTTTTAAAATATAATAGATATCTCGGATAGTGCTGTTTTTTTTGCAAAGTTTTTAAATAAATAATTTAGAATAATCATTGAAATAGTATTTAATACTCTATAAAATATGTAATAATGTTTTAAATACCTTAAATTTGGTGAACTTTTATCATTGGGGTGGTTAATTAAGCACAGTCTGTATATTTTTTTTATTAACTCTTGTATTGTATTTTTTCTTTATATATAATTCATATCTTACTGTTTAAAAATGTTTTCATTGTTGTTTTAAGAGTAATAATGAAGTGATTGACTGCATAAAAATTAATATTTATTTGATTCCTACGGAAAATTGTTTATTTTGATTATTATTATTATAAATTATATGAATATTTTTATCCTGTTTAAATTTCGAATCATTTGAATAATTAAATTATAATACAGTGATTCTCTTTTTCTTTCTTATGAATAAATAATAATTTTATATAGAAAAGTGATAAATATATTTAATGTAACAATTTGTTTAGATTACATAAAATGGCTACTACTAGAAGAGGCCTAGATTTTCTCGTTAACAAACATTAGTTCAACTAATTTTATATGTATTAATAAATATTCAAAAATGTTTTGATTTTTTTCTATATTTTGCAGAACATATTTTAATACGATATATCGATCGAGAATCACTGTTGTAATGATTTCCCATTATTTTTCAGCATATTAATGTGATATTCATTTCAGAACGAATCGGTTTTTTTTAAAACACATTGAACGTTGTCCATGAATGAAATAAGATCGAAGTATAGTTTTTAGATATTATTACGTTTTTTTTTTAAATAAATAAGTCAGTAGAATTAAAACGTCAACAAGTTTTTTTTGTGATATAAGAATATATGCATTGGCTAAAAATTATGTCTTAGATATAAAATGATGCTTTTTAACGGCAATTGTTAGTCGTTCTATACACTAAAATAATAATAAAAAAAACACTGAAAATTGTGACCTTACTTTGGGGAAAGGGTTTTCGTATTATTTAGTGCGGTATGTATGAAATGAAAATGAGAACGTATCATACAATAGTTTTTCCGAATTTTCACCATAGTTTAATGTGTAGTGTGCCATTTGTACTGACTCGATTATATTAACTAAATGTCATACTACTATTTTTTTTCTAGAAAAATGTGTGCAATATATGACACGTAAAATTAATATATATATATATATATATATATATATATATATATATATATATATTATGTATTGTGAGGTACGAAAATATTTTTCACATTATTACGGAGAAGTGATAAAATTATAATAATTAGTTTTTTTTAATATTTTGTGTACATATATTTTTTTTATATAAAATACGTGAATATTTCAAGTAATATATGGATATAATAGAAGTATTTTCGTTATTGACAATCATTTAAAATTTTGTTTTTATCTCTTTTATTATAAGAAAAGTATGGTAATCTGAAGAAGTAATGTCTCAACTATATAATAGGTGAGTCAAAATAGTTTTTCCTAGAATTAATTTCACTAATAACTATTATTTAAATTCTTATAATATCATATATCTTTTCAAAAATCTTTTTTTTCATATATCATTATTGTAATTTTTAAATTACAATATTTCTTATTAAGAAAATGCCATTATTTTATAATTACTGATGATAAATATGAAGCAATATTGTCTTTAATTCAATAATGAAAAAAACCTTATAAATAATATAAAATAAACCTTGAAAAAAGTATTTGTATTCGAAAATACTTTTAATTTATATATTAATTTAAGGTGATGATGTAAGAAAGAATAATGGCTTTTATAATAAATTATTGTACATTTATTACTTCTCTTTGTAATATCGTTAGATTGCATTGTAATATGAATTGTTGGAAGATTCATTTTAAAAATATACAAATTTTCTTCACGGACTGAGAGTCTAATATTGTACTGTGTATGTATTTATATATAAAAAAAATAATTTCAAATAGTAACATAAAAATTTAATATAATAAATAACAGCAATTATAGGTAAAAACACTTTCATATTTGCTATTTCGATAACACCATGTCAATACAGTCTTTTGACAATCTTTGAATACTTCATGCGATATTACGAAAATAATTTATAAATCGTACGTTTTGAAGTTGTATCTCGATTTTTTGGAAACCTGTTATTATTGTAACGAGGTTTCGCCTTTTATTTTTAGGGCAACAGTCCAAACTTTGTTTTTGATATATCTTCATAATTCTGGACTTGAAGTTAATCCGAGTGTGATTTAAAGCCTTTCTTACTAATGATAGTTCACTGCGATCATTGTATATTCGTGATGTGACTCTTCAAACTATATGAAGTTAAATATAATCTATATATATATATATATATATATATATATATATATATATATATATATATATATATATATATATATCTTCTGCATGAGAAGCTGGATTCTCGTTGACACTTTTAATTGTAAAGATAAGAATAAAAAAAATTGATGTTTCACTAGAAAATTATCTATCAGATTGATAATAAGTTTATATGATAAAAATCAAGAGTGGAATTAAAAAGAAAAAATATACAATATTATCAAAAAAAGACAAATGTGTATTTAACGAAAGATTTAAGGGAAAGAAACGCTAATAGTAAAATTGTATTTGGGGTTTTTGTTTGCGCTTCAAGGGCCGAATGCTCCGCAAAAACTTGATTGTCGTACAATCGCCACTATGTATATTTGTTGGAGTTTACAAAGTGTGAAAAATGTTTCTTGGAAATAATACAATCGATTTTTTGTACCATTAATAAAATGATGAAAAGACAGTTGGTGTGTTATTATTTTCATCCCGCGCCTGTTTCGTCATTTTCATTGAAAACCGCTTTTCCTATGTTACATTTAATTTTTATGAAATGTACATTACTAAAAGTTGAATATTGGTTTACCGATATATTGTATAATAATATATATTAGATGAAAAATATATAAGTAATAAATTTTAGTCATATGGGAGATTATAACACTGTAATCAAAAAGTAAGGTGAATTTGTTTATAAAATGTAAATTCTTCATTTACTCTTCCAAATCAATTTAATCCCCGTCCGATAAAACCCTCTTTTGCCAACGCTTTTTCCAGTCCTCGAAAAAGTCGAAATAGTCTTTATCCGATATAGTCTTCAAGACCTTATTCGATTCAGTTTTTATCTGCTCAATCGTGTCAAAACGGTGTCTTCACATATTGGTCTTTTGAATTTGCTTAATAGTCAGAAGTCGCACGGAGCCAAATTAGGCGAATACTGTGGTTGCGGAACGATATGAGTCGAGTTTTTGGCAAAAAAAGTCGCAAACAATCAATGGAGTACGACACGGTGTATTATCGTGATGAAGGAACCAAGAGTTGTAAAAATTTCGTTTAACTTGGAGATAATTAAACCTTTAGTAAATATTATAGACAGTCCTTCCAATCTAGGGAAAACATTACAATTTATCTGCCTTCCTTCATGACCGGGAGTTTTAAATGACAATTTAACCTTACGTTTTGATCATTTTGATCATTGTAGTATATATTTTACAAATTCACATTTTTATTTGAATCATGTTCGAATTACAAAATGACAATTTAGTATAATATTATATTATTTACATAAAGTTAAATTTCGCCATATAATTTATAAAGTTGAAACTAATTTTTACCGACTCGAAGCACCAAAATATCTGAAAAATTCTTCTGTAGGTTCATTTTTGTATACAATTTTATCAAAATAAGATTTTTTCTCCTTCTGATATTTCGCAAGTATTAAATTATCTTCTTTCATTTGTTGTGCAATGTTTCTATATTTAATAGAAAATTATTTGTAAATATATATATATATATATATATATATATATATATATATATATATATATAATACAATATTAATGTAAGAAATAGGATTAAACTTTATACCTTTTATTATTTTGAACTTCTGCCACGTTTAATACAGCAGTTTGAAATGAATCGTTGACCATTTTTTCCCAATCCATCATTTTTTTCTTCTGTTGTTCATTTCTAATCTGTGTATATATATATATATATATATATATATATATATATATATATATATATATATATATATATATATATATATATATATATGTATAGGAAAAATTAGTAGTATATTAAAAATATACAAATTATACATATTCTCACTTTATGTTCTTCGATTTGATTTAATTGTATTTTTCTTATAGTTGCCTTCTCCTCTGGAGACATTCCTTTATACATATACATGATTGAACGATGAGGTCCGAACGCACTTCTAGATGTACTAGGATTTTCAGTCATTAAGTCAGAAGTAAGAGTATTGTAAATTTCAGCATTATTATCTTCGTTTTCATTTTGTAATTCAGCTTGGATTTTATTGAAACGTTCTTTAGCCTTTAAAAACGCAATTAATGAGAATTTAAATTGGTAAATTCTAAGATATTTATTTAATATATTACTAATAATTGATTATATTGTGTATTAGCCAACTCAAGTTTCTTCTTGCATTTATTTTCCATAACTTCTAAATATAACGCTCTTTGATCACGAGTAATTAATGCTTGTTGGTATGCTTTTTCAGCTGCCTCTTCATCAAGCCGCTTTGCTGATTTATCTTGCATCTATTTGTTAATTATAATATATATTAAAACCTCTGAAATAATTATCAAATATAATTTTATACTGACTTGTTTCTGTAACCATGAGTAACTTTGTTCGGCCATGATTTTTTTGCGATTTTCTTGTTGTAAATCTTCACCATGAAATCTGTAAATGATTAATTAACTTTTAATATATATTTTAAAATAGTGATATAAATTAAAATTGTTTTCAAATATTGTAGATATATAACTCACTTTTGACCTGATGGTAAACCAATATCATCATCATCATTAATTCTAGGCGGTTTTTGTTTTTTCAAAACATCCGGATCATTTAAATCGAATTCTCTGGAATAATATTTTTTTTGACAATGTTTCCTATAATCATTTAGCTCATTCAAAGTTTTTTGCTTTTCCTATGAAAAACGTTATAATTTTATTATTTGAAATAGTAAATTGCATCAAATTTCTTGATTACCTGTCTTTCTTCATTCGCTAATATTATTGCTAATTGATTGTTTTCCGATATCTGTTTTGCAATATTATTCTCACGTTCTTTTGCCACCAGATTTTTTTCCTTTTTCTCGTTTACTTGATGATGCAAAGCGTTTACGTCAACCTTTATATGATTATAAAAATATAGAATTATAATTTTAATATTAAATTTATTCATAATTAAAAAAAAATAATGAAAATACTCCAATTTTTCTGATTCTCGGATTAAATATTCTACATTGCCTTTCAAATTCTCGTTGTCGACGATTTTCTAATTTTTGTATTTCTTTTTTATCGTTTTCAGTGAGTGTATCAAAATATCCGACCATTTTGCAGAATAGTTTTTTCAGCTTTGTAATATTAATATTGATTTAATATTTTTCATTTCCTTAGTTGCCGTTTCCATGATAAGTTAAAAGCAATAAGTTAGCAATAAAAGACTATTAATCTTGTAATTTATGTGGTTCCACGAATTAATAATGTAATTCGCATTATGCTAAGGAAGTAATCAATAATAGAGTAGATGTATTCATGGAAGTAGTTTAATCGTTATTATTGAAATCTCACTTTTAGGGTTGTGCTGTGAAATAAAAGTGCACGAATAAATCGATATTTCTTTTATAATATATATATATATATATATATATATGTATATATATATATATATATATATATATATATATATATATATATATATATATATATATATATATATATATATATATTTGCCTCTTTTTTTAAGTTAATACCATAAAAGTCAAAAAATTTAAACGTTTATTGTAAAGATATAAAGCGTAAAAATATATGTGTCAAATTTAAGCTCATTAATTATATTTTGCTTTAAAAAGAAGTTTATTTTTGATTTTTTTTAAATGTAATAATTCAATATTATAATCTAAATATGTATTTTGTTTTTTTTTATCGAAAATGTAATATTAATTTTATATAATTTTATAAAAAGCAATTAAAATTTTTATATATAGAATCGTGTTTTTATGATAATTTTATAAGCATGAAAGTTGTTGTAAAGTTTATTAAATTATAAGAATTCATTTAAATATAAAATATAATTATTTTATTAAATTATAAAATAATAATTTAATCGGATGATGTTTTTTTATATATTGACAGAATTTTCTCTATTTTTTTATAAAATAAATTATATTGAGCAACGTGTAAATATATATTTTAACCTATAACCGTTATGTTGGTAATGATCAAGTTGATGCAGTCAGATAAGTTGGCAGCACTGATTGAGTGTGTACGCAATACGCATCGGTCAGTTTTGATTCAGTATCGCGTTGCGCTTTGTGGTGGGCGGTTGTATATAAGTGTCGCTTGTGGTGGCGCTGTCATCGTTTTTTCGAGCGGAGTGCGCGCGCGGAAAAAGATGAGCGCCGGCAACGGCAGCCTTACCAGACGAACGCACGTCGCGTTCAAAACAAAAACGGGCCATAAAATCGACGAGACGCCGCAGCATCATCATCATCTTCAACAGCAGCAGCACAGACACGACGAAGATGTAAAACTCATCAAGTATGTCGAAGACAACGTCCTCGGGAAGAATTCATCGTTTCAGGGACCGTTCGGACGGCGTAGAGGTAATAGCGAAATCATCAATGAAAATCTTAACGTTCGAAGTCGATTCTTTATACATTTTACGTAGTCGAACTTGTACTATTAATGGCTGGAAAATTTCGAGAGTTTTCCGCCGGTTTTCGCGCCATTTTTTCGATTTTTCGCGGGCGTTTCAAAACGATTAGATGCGACGCGTTCGCGATAAAACTTTTATTGAAAAACTTACCGCTTAAAACTTTTAATGGTAAACGTAAATATCTATTATGATCCATATTTTTTTAAATTAATTATTATATTTAGATATACAAATATTATAGCTTTAACTATTAAAAATAGAAAATTACATTTTCATGATATTTGACTAACTAATTATTATTTTTCTTTCCCTAAAGTTTATTTTGTAATATTTTATGAGAAATTGTATTCTATATATTTATTATATACAATATAATTATATTTTCAAAATACAATTTTTTATATTCCGTTTATTGATAGATGATAATTTTTAAGTTTGAACTATTTTTTTTATCTGCAAACGGTTTTCAATTTTATCTGCAAATTCATCGATCTTTTAATTTTATCTTTCTACATGTATTTTTCTCTTTTAAATATATTTTTTTAATTAAAAATAATGTAAAATATTCTAAGATTTTATCTTTTGAAATGTTTGTATTTATTTTCTTATGTAGCTGAATATATATTTAAATTAATTATAATTTATGTATAAGAATTACTGGCTTTTATTAAATTCTTTAATAAAAAATAATATACACAAAAAGTTTGTTATTATTATTAATTGAACTTAAAATTAGAAGTAAAAATAATGCTATTTTAAAAATTAAATTATATTTATATGACAAGTAGAAGATCTTAAAGTTTTATTACAAGAAAAATACAAAAAGAAATATCTCATAATAATGTTTCAAAAAAAATCTCATTATATATAATGTTTGTGTGTTTATTTATATTTATTGTATAAGGTAATTTTATTTAATAGAAATTTAAGAAGAATAACTTTTTTTTTTATGAATATTTAGTAAAAATATAACATCGATTATATACGAAACGAATAAATTTTAATTAATTATTATAATTGTGGGTAGTTATGTGAATAATTTATAAAAAATATATATTTTTTTTTCAAAATATAAATCATTAATTTCAGAGTATTGTCACGCATTACAACATTATTTTAAGCGTCGAAAAGAATTCGCAATTATTACATTTAATATAGCGAACACATCGCTCTATTTTAACAGCTGATATTGCGTATTGATATTGTTTACTTTTTTTTTATATTACAGTAAATATTATTTGTTTGTGTACTAAATTAAAAAAAAATGTCGAAAATTCTCTTCGAACACGCAACGATTATTTTGTACGATATATTTTTATCGCGAGACATTTACTATGCAGGAGACGTGAAAAAAAATACGAATCATTCTGAAAATAGCCGATTTCATAGTTCTTTTTTATCAATTTGATTTTTCATTTATATATGTATATATTATGTATGTAATATTTTTATTTTATATCATATTTTATTGAAGGGTACTCGTATTTTTAAAGAGTGCACTTACTACAAGTTGTTCGAACACGTCGATGTCTGTTGAATTATCGTATTTTAAATATAATAATAATAACACTTACTTATATTTTTTTTTATAAATTCAAAATTATGTTTTTTTTATAATAAAATATTATTTTTATATTAAAGTATTTTTTAAATTTTCTCTCTATATATATAATGTATAAATAATTTACGAATATTATACAAAAAAAATGGAATTAATATTATTTATTTATATAATATAATCAGAATCAATAAGTAATATTAATTTATAATATATATTTTAATTATAAGGCGTTTTTAAATAAAACTACCACTGAGTTTAACACGTTGATTGCCAAAAACGAGATAACTCGCAGTTTGCGTTCTTTTCCAGGACGCCAAATGCTAGTTATCTCGTACTGTATTTATTTGTCATTTTTGTGCAGATACGATTAAATTCGAAATATATTAGTGCCAATATATGGCTTCTGGGATAAGAATTAAAAATTGATCAGAAAATTTGTTAAAAAAACTAACAAAAAATAAAATTATAAAGCCAACTACTACGAGATAAATCGTAATACCTTTAAAAAAAACATACACATTTTTATACTTTTTGTTGATTGCTATGCACTAGAATTATAGTTTTTAATAATATAACGTGATTAAATCACATTGTCATTTTTAGCCAGATTTTTGAAAATTGTCGTGGCAGTCAACGTGTTAATAAAATATTAAAAATTATTCATATTAGAAAATAATTTTTTCGTTTTCCAAATATGCATTTTTTTGCTAATTATCAGATCACCATATATTAGTAAAAAAAAATAAAATTAATAATATTAATTTTGTGACCGTAAATATAATATTTATGTAATAATAATATATATATCACATGTTGAAAACGTGACATTGGTTCAAAACACAAAGGACATTATATGAATTGATAGCACAATGAGAGCTCGCATATTAATAATGCATACAAGAAGATCTCTAGACAAACTACTCATAGAACGCGATCTATTCACATTTAAATTTATAACATCCATCATAAAAGTGATAAATACAAATTTGTCACGTAGAATTAAATAGTGTGCAATCGATTCAAACGATAGTGTGCATTGACGAGTTCGTTCTCATAAACCGGTGCATTTCATCACAAATGATAATTAAATTAATCGACAATAGTCGAAAGTTTATCGTTAAATAACAGTGCACGAACGTCGTCGCTCGGTCGACTTTGATGCCGTAATGTAAACGCGCAATTGAATTCCGATCGTCGAAAGGAAAACTTCGAGATAATTCGTACCGTAAATGTACTTATCAAATTATGCATTATATTTTTTTTAAATGTAAAAAAAATATAATTAAGATTGATCATTTTCATGTACGGTTGGTGCGTTAATAACGCGCTTAATTAATTCTTAGAAGATTGATGAATATTATATTGCTTTATTGATTTCGAACTATGGATATATATATATATATATATATATATATATATATATATATATATATAATTTTATTATTATTTTATCCAAAAATCATTCAATTCTGTTTATAATTCATTATTCATTTTATTCCTAAGTAGAAAACGTCGCCTCTATTGCATTATTAATATCACGTTTTCGCAATTATTATACAGAATCGAACGCTCTTTTAAATAGTTTCAAAGCTCTCTATTATGTCACATAGTGCAATTTTTTCTCTAATATAATATTATTTATATTTTCAGCGATAAATATTAAGTGTAAAAATCCCGTTTAATTCTCCTTGACACATGAATTTTAACGTTAATTCGTAATTAACGACGTTTTTTTTTGAATTTATCTTAAATATTTTATAGATATTTTTTCGTCTATCGAATGATTTATAATATGTATTATTAATTATTTAATGCTTTTAGACGAGCGCTGCTCGTGCGTGCCTGATTGCACTAACCCGAGCCCTGGTCGTAGATTACAAATTGTTCGTAGTTGGTAATGATACATGAACGATCTATGCTCGTTGGTCACTGGAAATATATATATATATATATATATATATATATATATATATATATATTTTTTTTTTTTTTTAATAAAATGTACATTTGAAATATAAAATAAAGAATCTAATGTTCATAGTCACATTTTTGTGGAAAGAAAAACACTCGAGCATTAAAGTGGTTAATTAAATGTTAAATATAGTAATATCTGTCATTTTATAATCTCGTTTCTTATAATTTGCTCAGTTATTTTATAATATTGTGGAAAATGAACGTGTTTTTTTCCATAGACGTGCGACTTTCCATTTGTATTAATTATCGTACCATATGATACCATTGTTTATAAAAAAATTATAAATAATATAATAATTCCAGATATTTTTTTTTTGTATACATATTATTACATAATTAATACACTTCCTTACAAATGTTTAATATATTATGCATTATAAAATATGTAATGATTTATATCTGAAGGTTAAACATATAATGATAATACGATTGTATCAAATAAAATATTGACTTATATATTTTATAGTTTCATGAAACTGTATATTTTTATTATTACGGTTAAATCTGCAAAAGTCATAACTTGACAGGATCAATATTTTTTTCAAGGTCCCACAGGACCTTTTCACCTTTGATACTGTCCTTTTTTATAGACACTACTTAAATAATATGATTTTATGTATTGAATATCTGAATTCAATTATATACTTATAATATTAGTTATAAATATATGCATATTAAATGTTTTTTTTTTATTTTTATAATATATTTCTAGTCAGCAGTTTGAGTTATCATTTATGCAGTGTTGCATAAATTGTTGTATAAATAAATCGTTTTGCAATGATTCACATCTAATTTTCTTTTATATATTATAAAAATAAAAATATTTTTATTTTATTAACCACTTAACGCTCGGGTTTTTTTTCACAAAAATGTAACTAAAAATATTAAGTTTTTTATTTTATATTTCAAATGTACATTTTATATAAAAATAAGAAAATGATTTCCAGCGTTCAACGAGTATAGATCGTTCATGTATCATTACTAACTACAAACAAGTTGAAACTGCGAGCAAGACTCGGGTGAGTGCAATTGTTCACGTGTAACGCGTACGAGCAGCGCTCGTCATAAAACATTAAGTGGTTAATGATATATAAAATGATATTAAAAGTAATTTTTGTTTTGAAAATTACACATAATTGAATATAAATATAGACTAAAATGATGTATAATTTGATATATTTTTATAACAAAATAATATTTTTTATGATTGAAATTCTAAGAATAGAATTCGTGATCTAAGAACGTATTAAATATATATTAATTAATATACTGTAAAAACTGAAATTTATTAATTTCGAAAGACGAAAAATAAAATACTGATATGTTTTAAAACATTTTTTTGAATTTTTATTAAAAATACATTTTTAATTATTATTCTTAAATTAAAAAAAATAAAAGATTCTGGCTTTCTTGAATTTTTCCGTTTATACTCAACGAAATAAGCATCTATTTCGGAGTCCGCCGAATTAATCAGAGGTCAAAATCAACGCGTTTATTTAAAAACGCACTCTGAAAATAAAATTCTCCCGTTTCAGCCACTTCAGAGCGTTTACGTTTTATTTTTTTCAGAAATTTCAAGCCCGTCACCGTTTTGTTTTCAAATTTTCAATGTCAACAACACTACCTCGACCTATATATCGGTTATGATGATTTCTTTTTTTTTTTGTGTGTGCCGTTAACGTCGAAATTATGAGATTATATATTGGCGAATTTTCCGCCATTTGATAAAAATGACCGCAATCGATAAATTTTTCTCGAAAATTATCTTTTTCTTTATAATAATTATCGTAAATACTCGGAAAATCGCTCTCGAATATGAGTCAAGGATTGTTGTTTCGGTTTGTTGTTTTTTTTTCACATATAACATACGATTATCTACATGTTTTATTTTATCAGCTTGTATCGAATTAACTAATATATAATATATACATCTTGTTTCATTTCATGCTTCGATTAATTATTTATTACATTATTGTAATATAAGTTATATCATTAAAATGTTTATTTAATATTTTTTATCTCACTATGAGAAATGAATATTTATAATTTTTATTTTCACTTTTGTATCAAAAAAAATGATCAAATTTTGTTTTTTTTTTGTGAATTTTTTAAATATATATATATATATATATATATATATATATATGTGTGTGTACATCGTTTTATAATTGTTTGATTTTTGTACTATTTTTTTAATTTTCGGATTTGTATTTCAAATGTCGATATTATACATTAAAGTGCACGCCCGAATTGCACTCGGGCAAACAAAGTAAACAACTTAATGATACTTGTACATAAGCTTTGTTATGCACTATCTATTATTAGATTTCATTAATTTGATTGCTACTTATTTTTGATAATAACTACTGTATTAATTAAAATATGTGATTATAAATATTTTTATGCAATCTAGTAATCATATTAAACATCATTGTTATATGTGCAGTGTCATCAATTTATTTATTTATATATTTATAGTGATATTGCATACAATAAATTTGAGTTAATTAATTTTTCATTATTCAATTGTAATCAATTTCACGTCGGGAACGCGTGAATTACTGCACGAATAATAAATAATATTCAATAAAAGATCTTAGTTCATCATTCTAGATGTATTCATTTATCTATGCGAATGAATAGATACTTGCATAAACAACTTGTTCGTATCGATTCAATAATATTACACTTATATCTATGAGAAATCGTAGCTGAAATCTATTAGAATACAATTACCATATCTATGCTAAAAATATCACTCGTATAAATTTAATATCAATTGAGCACTTTAGATAGAACGAAAAATTGTTATAATTAAATATTTAATTTTATCATTCAAAATTTCGATATAGATTTTTTTAAATCATTTAAATTTCGATAAAGAGTTGTAAATAAAGATATTAAATTAACGTATTCGATTACTCTATTTTTATTATAGCAATCAATGCAAAATTATTGCATATGTAATCATTGTTGTCCATGAAATGTACCAAGATTATTATGCAGTAATTGTTCGCAATTTGCATATTATCACAATATTATAGTGAAATAGACTTGATTTATGTTCAAAATTCAACAATATATAATTGTTAGTAATCGATTTTTTTTTACCTTGAATATATTTATTTTCATATTCATAATTTCAAGTTTTTTTTGTTCTTTTTAATATATTGACTTATTTATTTATTTTGTTAAATCAATGTCGCTTATCAAAAAATTGATAGAAAATTTATTGTTCTCGAATAGTGAACTAAGTAATAAGATCTATGAAAAAAAATACTTTTTTTTTTGCAAAAATGTTTTTCAGTTGAAATATATTCAGCACATTTTAAACATGTATCATATTTCAAAAAACGTACGTTCTCCATTTTTCTTGGGATTTTATTGTTCTTGTCTTCACTTTCTTCCCGAGAAGAATAATGTTTACATTCTAATTCTTTTTATTATTCAGATTGTATCTTGAAAGCACGCATTCATAGTTGTTTTCAGATTTTCATTCTCTACATTAACATTATTTTAAAACCAAGAAGATTTAATATGATTTTAATTCTATTTATAATTATAACCGAGTGCTATTTTAAAAATATTCAACATCGACGTTGAATATTTTTGATTATTTTTTTTCTCAGAAATTCATCATTTCGTTAATTTCTCAAAATTATCATATTTTAGATGAAACATTCTGAATATCAAGCGATCTTTTACAACAATAATCTCCAAGGTTATTTAAGAGCAAACAGAGCACGTGGAGAATATTAATTTAACATTAATTTCATAATTATGACTCGTATTACATACATATGTTTGATACAGCATTTTTTTATAGTAAACAAATTATATATATATATATATATATATATATATATATATATATATATATATATATATATATATATATATATATATATTGTATTACTATCATTGTTATTATGGAAAACTGCGTAATACTTTCTCTGATTACGGTTCTCTTATGCTTTGTTTATAATTCATTTATTCGGTTCGACTTATGCGGATGATTTAATTTACATTAAAAATTCTTACTTTGGGATTGGTTTATACTTTTAAATGAAATTTTCAGTCGCGATTCGACCTCTATTCTCGATTTCAACTCTATCTATGAAAATGGTACTGACAGCTTAATTCAATAATACTAGAATTTATATAGTAAGAATTTTATGTTATATTTATGTCTATCTTACCATTTAAAATTATTCATATTTTTTTTATAAATTATTTTTATTTCTAGAAAAAAATCTATATTTAGATGATTGGAAATATATTATTTTGTCTATGCAAGAGATTGTCAATATTATTTTTTATTGATAACGTCAATTATTTTTCGCCATTGTTATTAAAATTTGATATGTGAGTTTTTAGTACATATTTCAATGTTTTTAAGAGATAAATATTTGTCGTATTATTTCATTTTTGACTTAAAGATTTGTTATTTTGAGCGGCATAGAAATTTTATGCGATCTACTATATATATATATATATATATATATATATATATATATATATATATGTGTGTGTGTGTGTGTGTGTGTGTGTGTGTTAAACATGTGCGCTATTTTATCTATGAAATCGTACCGACAATATCAATCAGTTCGCGGTTCAAAGTCCTCTTCCGATATAAAATTAAAATATTTTTCATTCTATATCTATCGACAAAACAAAACGAACGTAACTTCGCTGACCTCGTGCTTTTTTTTTTACCTCATCGGAGATTATGTCCGTGATTGATTTATCGCCAGACGTTTTGTTATTTTGCTATAATTGCAAATATTTGTACAATAGATTTACTTTTTGAAACGTGCAATTCCGAATATATATATATATATATATATATATATATATATATATATATATATATATATATATATATATATATATATAAAATGGCGATTTTTAATCGCAACCGTGATCCAAAATGGCGGACGAATCTCAGTAGGCGGCCCCGCAAAATAGTATTGACATTTTTAGGTCGCAAACAACGCCTATAGTCAAATTGATGCTTTTTTTCACGCACGGTGACATTCGAATTTTTCGGCGATTGAAATTTTAAATATTTTGGGTCAATTCAGGGTCGAATCTGAACGATTAAAACGACCGCTAAAATTTGGGGATGCTCTCAAATTATGAAGTGTTTCGTATTATTGACTCATTATTAAGTTTTTACAATTTGATCTTGAATATGAAGAATAATGTTTAGCACTAATATAATTATATATTATTAAAAATTATTTTTTTGCTAACGGTTTCTTGATTCTATCAAAATTTATCACCAGAAATATTACATATAAAATATTTATGACAATTTTGAATTATACTAAAATTACATATAAATTATTTATTACGATTTTCATGTAAACTTTAAATAATTATATTATTTTAATAATGTGACCGTTTTCAACTTTTACATTTTTTTTTTGTTTTTGTTTTGATGTAGAAAAGTAGTACCGTAACAATTTATAAGAATGTTTATTTGATAAAAAAAATCCTAAATATACAATACTAGTAGTAGTTCTAAACCTTTTTAAGGCTCGAATTATTTATTTATATCGTTCTGTAAACGAAAAATTAACTTCGAATAAATCGGACCGCAAGCAATGGTCCTCCCAAGGACCGCGTACGCCGTTTTGCAATCGCTGTACCGTAGTATATTTTCTAACTACACTTTTATCTATGTGAATCCATTATTGCATCTGTGGAGTAGAAGAAAAAAAAAGAAAAAATATATTATCGTTGTCTCTTGAAGGCAGTTTCTTAACAACTGTGCAAACTTATCGTTCAGAATCTTGATTAGATAATGAATTATTTACTTGTCATATATTTTTATTCGCGGCACGAATCTCTTCTATATATATTTTTTTAACTAGTTCGTATTATATATATATTTACTCTACCGTTTTTTATAGTTCTATCTTCTCGAGAAGGATATCGAAGCTACGCGTGTACAATTTTTCATGATCAATTAGTTGATATTTGGCAGTGGTCCCACTTATTTAGCGCCACAAATTGGCATCGTTTTCTCCTTCTTTTTTTATTGTTATTAGTGTATTATTTTTATTGCGTAGAGGTAGATTATGATTATTACACTGTTACAATATTTTTTTCTAAGCGATGAAAGAAAATTGTATTGACGTTATACTTAACATTTTTATAAAATATTGCGAATAAAATGGATCAATTTGAAGAAATGTTTAAATTTTTAAATTTTTCTCAAATTTAATTCTCTCATATAACACTATGATCAAAAAGTAAGGTGAATTTGTTTATAAAATGTAAATTCTTTATTTATTCTTTTAAATCAATTTCATCAATAAAACGCACTTTTGCCAACGCTTTTTCCAGTCCTCGAAACAGTTAGAATAGTCTTTTTCCGGTATAGCCTTCAAGAATTTCTTCGGTTCGGTTTTTATCTCCTCAATCGTGTCGAAACGGCGTCCCCGCATTGGCCTTTAGAGTTTTCTGAATAGCCAGAAGTCGCACGGAGCCAAATCAGGCGAATACGGTGTTTGCGGTACTATATGAGTCGAGTTTTTGGCAAAAAAATCGCGAAGAACCAATGCAGTATGACATGATGCATTATCGTGATGAAGGAACCAAGAATAGTAAAAACACGTGTAACTTGGAGATTATTAAACCTTTTGACAAACAGACGATTGCAAATGTTACAAACAATCCTACCAATCTAGGAAAAAAAATGACAATTTGTCTTCCTTCAGATAAATAAAGCAGATTTTTATTATAATTATATTTTTTAAATATATATATATATATATATATATATCGTTAATATCATATATTTTATAACATATTATAAATTTAACTTTCAAGTAGCATTGACCGATGAATTTATATGTAATTTGTTTTGTATTTTTTCGTTAACATATTCAAATAGAATTATGCTAATCGTTTGTAAAATCGTAATAAATTTCTATTACAAATTGAAAGTAAATTGGATATCCGTCGACGTATAGAAATTGTCTATGAATTTACTGACTTTTAATAGCAGTAAATCAACGTGAATTATGCCAAGAAAACTAATTTTTCAAGGCTTTAATTAATTACATTTTTTTTCATATACAAATCACGTGACTTTTAAATAGTCGTGCATAAACTATGAAATATATTTATAAATTTTCATTCAAAGATAACGGAAGAAAAATACCGTTTTTTTTTTGTCTGGAAAATATTATCAGAATGTTTCTATTTACGAATAAATAGTGATAAAACACTTTAAATTGAAACTATTGTATTATTTTATTATATTATATATATATATAGTACTATCATAATATAATTACGATCTGAAATTTTCATCATTAATTATTATTTTCAGAACTGCAATATAATATTATTATATTAACATAGTTAAAATATATAATATAAATGGAAATATAATTTTATCAATTTCTATGACAAAATTATTTTCCGCTTTTCCGATTCTTTCATATCACCGGTTTCACAATCGAAAACTATATTTGGAACTGAACTATATTTATCAAAATTTTCAAATATGATTTTTATGATAAATTTTTGAGATTTAGATAAGAATGAGCTATATATTATTTTTATCCACGCTTTATTTATCATATATAGCTATAATGAATTATGATTTTTTTAATCAAAATTATTACATATTAATTTATTTTATTATTAATATTAATTAAAATTATTTTGATCGAATTTAAAAAAAATATTCAACGCTTTTGAAACTTGTAAAATAGATTCAGAACCGGAAAAACTATCGCATTATATAAGCAAGCAACTATAAGAATTATAATTTATATATTCGATCAGAATTTTAATATTTTATTTATTACATTATATATATATATATATATATATATATATATATATATATATATATATATATATATATATTATTTGTTTATATATTTTCAAGTATAAACGTACTTTTTTAACGATTAAAATTATTACACTTACATACACATAATTTATCTTGTTTTTTTTTATTATTATATACACAAAATATATTGAGAGGCAACTATTTTTTTTCTATTTCGAAACTATGTGCCGTATGTTTTTTGACATATTGCGAAATAAACACATTCTGGTCGACCAGTTCGTTCACCTACTAGAAAAAAAAACTTTCCAACGATTTATAATGTATGAATTTTTGCTAATGCCTTTTGATTGTTATTATATATATATATATATATACAGTATGATTTTTTTTCTAATAGTAGATTATGTAATTGGTTGATTTATCACGTCGTGAACCGAGCTAAAACCAATCTAAAAACACTTTATATATTTTAGTCCAGTGCCAAAGTAAAGAAATGTTTTGATATAAAACTCGTATATATATATATTTATATATTTAATCAATTTATTGGTACATTACAAACTGTCAGATTTAAAATTGCTTTCGTTTTTTTTTTTTTTTAAAAAGGATCCATTTCATATATTTTTTTAACTTTCATCTGAATAATGTCGGTAAAATTGAAATTGTTTATGTGGAAATATTTATGATACATTTATCTGTTAAAAAAACCTTACGCTTTTTGACGATAAAATTTATCTAAAAAGATAATCAAGAATAGATAAATCTCTAAATGATCGTTCGTTCAATCCAATGCGAATATTAATGGACATATCAAGGACAAAAAATCAAAATAATGATAATGTCAAATTGAAAATTGTAAAAAATTATTTATTTAGTTATATTAAACATGTATGAAAATTTTCAGTTATCGTAAATCCTTGTTAAATAATCATTTCAGTTAAATTTAACCTTGTATATAATATTATACACCCTTATATTTATATAAGAGGTCATAAAACACCCTATTTACTAGTCAAAATTGAGATATATTGTTGTTTTGATAATAAAAATATTTTTTATTACGTAATAAATTGTAATATGCCTCACAATTAATGTACAAACTAACTTTCATTTTTATGCGACCATTCTAAAAAAAATCTTAATCACGTAAAACCGACAAGTCTTGAATCAACAGGTGAATTACGAGACATTTAATGAGTTATTAGGGTTAATTTATTATTCTCGGATATGATGAAGTCGTCTTTTAACTAATATCGTTTTTTATTGTCCGATTATGATTAATTGATAATATCAGAAAATATTTTTTTATTAAATATATAATTTTAAAAATATTTTGTATCGAAAAATAATATAAAAAATATGATATTTATGTAATAAAATATTACAATTATGTATCAAAATATATAATATATAATATATATATATATATATATATATATATATATATATATATATATATATATTGTATTTGAAAATCGGTATACTTTTTAGACTAATTTATAAACACAGCATATGTTTTATGTCATAGATTTTCAGTTTATCTATAAATTATTGCATTAAAATGCAGACGGTTGATTTGTAATTATTGAGAAATTTTTATCGTTGAAACCGGAATTGAATTTTAATAAATCATATATGAAGGATGTTCATATTTAAAATATATTTTTAATTGAAGAAAAAAAATTATATTTATTAAGTATTAAAAAAATATATTATTTACAGATGAAGCACATGTAATATCAAATTTTTTTTAAATTTATTTTTTTATACAAAAATATTTCATATACAATTATTAAATTATTTGTTTATAGTTTTATGTCGAAGGTGACATTTTTAGTGTTTATATATATATATATATATATATATATATATATATATATATATTACATAGTGCGATTATTCTGCAAATAACGATCTTATGGTCGCGACCTTAGATCGGTTGTGTTTTTTATTCTCACTCAAAATTTGTTGTACGCATCAAATTTTGCAAAATAAATCAAAGGTGGACGTCCATGACCGACATACACATTCACTATTATATTAATCTTTTTTATTATTATTATTACTGTATTTTTTTTATGATATTTCAATAAAGCTTAATATTTATTAATTCATATTCGCAGATTGACTCTGTGACGTGTGTGTATGTGTGTTTGTGTTTGTGCGTATATGTGTGTGTGTGTGTACGAATTTGATATCATCAATTTTGCCATTTTAAATCAAACATTATGACGAAGGTCGCATATGGACAATTAAAACGTGTGACAGTTTCGATTTTGCTAATTGTAATCATATTATGAAGTAATTGAGACGAGGAATTTGAAATTTTGACATAAATATATAGCCTTGCCGAATTAAATGGGTCATATGGAATTAAATATAACATTGATCTTCACAAAGAACCATTCGTTAAATTTAAACAATAGTTAAGCGTGACTCGGGATAGCATATATAGAAAGTGCTACAAGTTATCATAGAAAAGATTCGATTTAATAAATCTTAAATACTAAATATCCAAAATTATATTATAATACTTTTTAACCACTTTATATTTTTAAACGAGCGTTGCTCGCGCGCGCCACGAGCGCCCGATTACACTAACCCGAGTCTTGCTCGCAGATTTCAACTTGTTTGTGGTTGGTAATGATACATTAACGATCTATATTCGTTAGACGTACATTTGAAATATAAAACAAAGAATTTAATTTTTTATAAAAAAAAATCGGGAATTAAGTGGTTAAACAGTTAAAAATTATATGTGACGTTAATAGTTCGACCTCGTAGAAGAAAGGACACATCTTCTTATTACAAGTATATTAAATAGATATTATTTTAAATATTCTACTTAACTCCTAGATATAAAATATTGTAATATATTACAATAAATACAATGATATGTTATAATTTGAAAGTATAGTATATATCTGAAAAATTCACCTTGTTGAATTAATAAAGAAAAAAAAACCACCGTCAATGAACTCAACTATTAAATGTTGCAATTGTGAGAAATAATTTGACCGTTAAATTTTAAGGAAGTATATTTAATGCGTATCATTTTTCATTTTTTACGATTAATTTTCGCGTGTCCTCGCAACTTCGCGAGAAATGTCCTCAAAATGCATTCGCTTCATTATTAGTATTTAAAATTAAATGGCACACTGTGTTTTATTTTAAAGTTCACATGGAACATTTTACGTATCTTCAATGTCATCTCTGTTTCATATATGCCTTTTGTGATAGACTCGTGTGCATTTTTCACTTTACATTCTTCTCGTCGATGCGTAATTTTCCGACGTTTATTCGATATAATTATTTTCATAAATGTGTAACATTGATTTCCGTTGAGTTTTCTTTTCATTTTGTGCATTTCGATTGGTGACCTTCAAAGGGCGAATTCAAAGGACGATCGAAAAAGGCTTGAAGGTTAATGTGGACATTGAACTATGGATACTGAAACCGCTCATCATTTTCATTTTTGTTCCGAATGCTCGTTTTTCACTTTTTTTCCATACGAGTTTTTCAATATGATTTTTTTAATATTCTTGTTAACATTTATTATATATATTCATATAATTCATAAACGCATATTAGTGATTCTCAACAATTCATTCGGATTGTTTTGTATCATTTATTATTATATTTAACATTCATGTGTTAAAAATGAGACATGCCTTTTAAAATAACATTTGATGTTTATAATAGTTGTTTTATTGAGCACTGTCTAATACACAGTTATTTGAAGAGACGATGTAAAATAATTCAATATTGAAAAAAAATAATATAAAGATATTTTACTTTATTATTTATATATTTGTTGGAAACATTTTTTTTTATATTATTGCGATCGGTAATAATAAAAATTCAACACTTCTGAGATAAAGTTTTTATTCAATTTTTCTCACTTTTTTCTCGTAATACGTTCGAACAGATGTTGCTGCCTATTTTTTTATCGTTTTCAAGAAGCACATGTTTATATCCTAATATTCATATAATATGACATGCGCAATTTTGTATATAGCCAACATGTTACATTTCGTTAAATATATATTTTTTTCTATTATAATTTGCTAATCAATTATTTTATATAAATCGTGTATGGTTGAGAAATTAATTAATTCATGATATGGCTTATGCCCGAGTTGCACTCGGGCATGAGCAATATCTCAAACGTTTTGAATATATTATTCCAGATGATGTATGTATTCAAAAGAAATCAGAATAGACTTGAACGTTTCTTGGTTAAGAAGAACCATCATCGTCATATTTCAGATTTTGTGATGCATAATAATTTTTATTACTAAAAACAAGTATGTTTTTTTTATACATTACTTTCTACCGAAAAAAATGAATTAATTAAGAATCAAATTTTTGCATAACAGTGGCGTACCAGATTAAAAACTTTTTTTTTATTTTGTTAATCATTAACTACTTGATGCTTTAAGACGAGCGCTGCTCGCGCGCGCCACTCGTGCCCGATTGCACTAACCAGAGTCCTGATCGCAGGTTTCAACTTATTTATAATTGGTTTACATAAACGATCTATACTCGTTGAACGCTGAAAATCATTTTTTATTTTTATATAAAATGTACATTTGAAATATAAATTAAAGTATCTAATGTTCATAGTTACATTTTTATGAAAAACAAAACAGAGCATTAAGTGGTTAAAAAGAAAAAAAATCAATTAAAATATCACGTGCATTATTGTACATTATATAAATTTAAAACATATTATAATGTATTTTTAAATGATTACAACTAGATTTTTTTTGCGTGGTGAAAGTGTTGAAAAAAATGTATAAATTCATATGGACAAATGTAACTTAAACACGCCATATCTTTATTTTTAAATATACAATCATTATTTCACATATAAGAAGACACGAAGGGCAAAATTTCCCTAATCTGCCCCCCCCCCATCTTGAGAATTTCTACATATAAATTTTTAAATCTTAAATAAATATGAATGAACGCGGAACTATCGATCGTATATAACATATATAAAAAAAATGAACTTAAACATCATCAATTACCAGTTATTTATTCATATTTATCGAGTTGAATAATTTTTGCAATTATGTATAATATATACACACGCATGATTTCAATTTACAAACGCTAATTGAAATTCATCACGTGCGTTTTGCCGTGCGTGATTGTCCTCGAGACAATTCTAATCATGTCACCAGTCGATGACGTATCGCGCTAAATAAACGATCAGAAGAGAAAAAAAAACACGTCGATAGTAATAAAAGTAATAAAAATAATAGACCGAATAAAAACTGTGCGTAATTAGCGGGTTATTATTATTTTTTATTTTTTTTTTTGTTGAGGAAAATTCTTGTTCTCGTTTTCGTGACGTGATGATGTCACGAGTGCTTTTTTGAACTCCTCGACGGCAGCAGACAGCATGGCGCGTTCTACTCGTTAGCGTGCAGGGGTAGTAAACTTTTTTTTTATTCGCACGCTATACGATGATGATTTATAGTTTTATATATATATATATATATATATATATATATATATATTATGTATATATATATTTTTTTTTTCTCTATGTATTTATGAAAAATTTTCGTGTCGACGTTGACCTGGTATTTTTATGAATCAAACGCGACTAAAGTAAACAAAGCGTTTTATGTACCGTCGGTTATTTTTATCGAGATTTTGTATAAAGTAAGCGCTTCTCAATTTATTTGTATATATAAATGTTCAAAATTTTTCATTATCAACATTCTTATACAAGAATTTTATTTGTTCAGACGTCTTGAAAAATATCTTTATATTTTTTTAATCCTTTTATTAAATTTTGTTCGTTTCGAACCCTTAGCAATAATGGTTTCACATTAAATTCGAAGTGTGAATATTTAATTCATAATTTTTTTGTGTCCTTCGTAGCGAGGATCTTATCTCTAACGCAATTTTCTCGAAAATTTTTATTCACATTTCGCCATTTACTTTCATCTCAATGTAAAAAAAAACGTTGTAAATTCTCATTTTTTGATTATGTCCATTATCGTCTTGTTCCTTATAATCAAAAATCGTGACCTTCCACCCTCTTTACCCCATTATATTTCCTTCTTTTATTTGACATTTTACAGTTAAGAATATAAATAAATATTTAATATCTGATCGTTCATATATTTTATTATTGTAATGAGAGAAATTATTATATTAATTATTTATTTGTGTGCGTTCAAATATGGTCAATCGCTGACAAAATTTTGCCTAATAAATCATAACGTTTCCAATAGTGTTATTATTTTGAATAATTTGTTTCGAGACTTCAAAAGGCGTCTAGCGTTCAACTTGAAACCGTTTAAATGTCTATCTCGGCTAATCTCCGAAGTTAAGTTAACTGAAGTAATTTAACTGGAAATGTTAAACTTTCAAGAACGGTGACTGGCTGCTACGTGATTTACTCTTGAAAATGTTACAAATTTTCTAGGACTGCTTGTATACGAAAGGAATTAATTTATTACACGAATTTACATTTTTTTTATTATAATAATTAAATTTAGATATTCTGAAACGTGTTTATCGGTATTTAGACATGTTTTTTTTTTATTAATCTGGTTCAGAAAATTAAATCTTGTTCTTCCATTCTGACATTTTTTTTTTGCATATGAAAAACGACTCTATTTCTAAATATCATTCCGGTCGACTTTTTGTCATTTTTATATTACATGTATTATGGTATAATTAATGATAATCGTTTATAGAAATTGCGGTATGTTGATAAAGATGCTAAATTTTATTTTATGATATTGAAAAAAATATTGTTAATATTATGATATGTTGAATAACACTGTTATTTCATAGAAAATTTAAATCAAATTTTCTTGGCAAACGCTTATCAAATCGGGAATGACACATTTTTTTTACTGAAACTTTTGTAACGTTTTTATTTTTATAACATACCGGAAAATGTTTATTCTTTGATGTTTCGATTTTTTATTGTCAACGTGTGATTTTTTTTCGAAATTTTCTCTATGCAAAAAAAAATATCTCTAAAAATTATTTCTATACACTGGAATTTTCATTTAAATATTTTCGTTGTTGTTTTTTTTTTTTTTTTTAATAAAAATATCACGTCCTTATATTACTTTCGCAATTTCTCAGATCTGGATCTGCGATAAATAATTGCAGTTTGAATTTTTAATTGCCGCAAAATAGCAAACGTTTTATTTATTCGTCAAGGCGATCGACAAAAATCGCCATTATTATTAGTTACGCTTTATCGTTTATTCAATGGCCGAATTGTCGTCATTTTTTTTGTCTAATATGATTTATTACGAGCGGCGGTCTTTTAATTTTCGTCTATGAGAGATGTCACTTTCATTTTCGAAACCAGTTTTTCGACACTCACTCATCATCGCGAATTTTTCCAATGCGAAATGCTTTCAAATTCCATCTATAAGGCCTCGTTTGTATCGATTCGAGTGTTTGAAAACGTTGTAAATCGAAAATAATGAAAGTTTTGTCGTTAGTTTTTTTTCACAAAAATGTGACAATGAACATTAAATTTTTTATTTTATATTTTAAATGTACATTTAAAAAAAATAAAAATTAAAAATGATATCTAATGTTCAACAAGTATAGATCGTTTATGTATCATTATCATTTAATTACAAACAAGTTAAAACCCACGAGTAGGACTCGGGTTAGAGCAATCTGGCACGCGTGATGCACGCGAGTAACACTCGTCTAAAAGCATTAAATAAGTTAATGATATTGATTTATCAACATTGTATATATTTATAATTTAATTTAATCAACGGTTAAAATTAAATTATATAGCATATAACAGTTGTATTTTATCGTTTTATTCGCATTAGGAAATGTGAAAATTCGATTTTATGAAATCGTTAAAAATCAACCTACATTTTCTTGTTAGCCTTATTTTTTATATGACTTTGTTTATTTATAATTTATATAATTGCAGTGAGAAATTATCCATCGTTAGTTTAATTAATAGTAAGTAAATTTTTAGTTCAAATTTCGAAATATCATTTGGAATCATTTGCCTTTTATTTATAATAGATATGACCATAATTTGAAGTTGAAAATAAAAAATTAAATAATCAAAAATATTTTAAATGAATTAAATATTTAGAGTTCGTTCAACGCTAAAAACTTAAGATAAAATCCACGGTTTTCTCGTATTCTAACGGATTATTCATTTGAACTAAATAAACCTTTGTAAAACACAGTTCCTATTCCAAGTCCAGGTCATCGAATATAATAATATATACGATATATATATATATATATATATATATATATATATATATATATATATATATATATATATATATATATATATATATATATATAATTCTTGTGTAACATAATATTTTGCTGACGGCATCGTGTTTTTGCTATCGATGTACATGATCCATCTTTGTCGAATGTCATCCGGCTGTGTTCATAGTTCAATAGAGCTACAAAACGGTATCGCGTCTCTGGTTTCCTAGAAAATCCGATTGCTGGAACAAAGCCTGTTGTCCCGTTGGACGCCAGCAGATGGTGGTCGTCTTCTAGTGTCCCACATTTTCTTCGATGTCAGTCGTCGGATCCGGCCGTCTGCCAGATATAATTATCGTCATAGTTCCATCTCTCGATGTCACGACAATGTCTCTTGACTCTTCTTCGTCTCTATTTTTTTTCTTCTTCTTCTATTTTCTTTCTTCGGGATCGCGCTCTGATGCCGCTTCTGCTGGGGGTCGACAAGTTAGCGACCGTGCGAATTTGTCTGACCCTAATTCGCATCGCCGCACCCAACTATATTATATTTGAAACTGGTTAAATATATATATATATATATATATATATATATATATATATATATATATGTGTGTGTGTGTGTGTGTACGATTAAAAAACGCTTTTTGTGAAACATGGGCGATTTGGGCGCTCACAATAGACACGTATATAGGATCTATCGATTTTTATTACAATGTTATTAATATGTTAAAAAAAATTGCTAGAATATTTTAAAATGTTTAATTTAAATTAGTCGGAGGCGGTTAGCGTAGGCGAGAAAAATTTTCGTCTAAGACATGGATCGACAACCTGCGGCTCTCTAGATGTGAAGCTGCGGCTCTTTAGTTCCATTTTTTCTACTTGAATAACCATTAAAAATTTTGTAAATTGTAATTTTTGAATTTTCCGACACAAAAGGTTGCCGACCACTAAGATAATACTACTTTATATAATCTCGTTTAGTTTCTTTTTGAATATTAATTTGGACTTTTGATAATAGAAAAAACATTATTCCGTTTTGAAATTCATACCGTTTTTGCCTAGTTTATGGTATTCTTTGCTGTAATATCAACAATGAAATTAATTATTTCAAATTTTATAAAGTTTCACAAAGAATCTTATAAGTTACACCAACAAGTATTTTAATTTAAATTTACATATTCGAATGTTCAAAAGTTATCCAATTTAATTACATATATGTAAACATAATATTCTCAGATTTATTTCAAAAAAAAAATATATATGACCGATTTTGTCGATACAATAATTTATCTTATCAATTTTACAATTTATTATTTTTGTATACATAATAATATTAAATTAAATTTCAGATGTATCTTTTTATATTTTATTAATTAATTAATACTTGACATATGACGCAAAAGATTGTGGATAATATTATTTGTCGATTCATTATTTATTTAATTGATTTCATTCTGAACAATGTTTTTTTATATATTAATTAAATTAATTTCTCATTATATATATATATATATATATATATATATATATATATATATATATATATATATATATATATATATATATATATATATATATATATAAGTGTGTTTATATCGTAATTGCAGAATAATAAACGTATTTTTCCCCAAGGTGTCGTTTTATAATTAAGGGAAATGATGTGGTCTTTTATATGTGACGTATTTTTATTGCAGGGTTGTTTATTAAGGGCAAGGGCTATAAATTTGTATGATACAAACGATCTTTTCAATGTCACTGTATTAATTTTATTATTGCAATCGTCTGCTTAAATCAACGCTTATCAGATAACAACCGCAAAAAAGGTCATCGTAATAGATGCGAATTGATTGTAATCGGCGTCTAATTTTGGATAATCTTCATGCATAGTTCTCAAACTTTTATTTAAAAATTGTCTGAATTTATCATTTTATAGATTCTTATGGTATTGCGATTCACTATCATATTTTAATGTTATAATAATTTTTAAAAAAATATGGAATTATTTTTGAAGATTATGGAATTTTTGCGTCATACATCTTTAGCGTTGTTATATGCGTTAAATATTTAACATACAAACACAGCACGTTTATTTATCATCTCAGTTTAAATACTGCTTTTAGATATTTGTATGAATTTACGACGGAATAATATTTATATATTTTCAAACATGTCAATAGAAATGTTGTTACGATTTTTTTAATATTTTTTTGAAGAATGAAAGATCGTCTAACTCAGCGTTTCCCAAACTTTTTTGATCGCGGTCCGGTACGAGATTTAAAATTTTTTCGCGACTCACCTTATAAAAAAACATTTATTTACAAAAAAAAAAAATAATAATAATAATTAAAATTCAAGTTATTTATTTGTTTATTTCATTCACAAAAATTGCACAATAATTATGTAACTAAAAACGGATGGTAAAGGGTTGCCATCTGCAGTATTTGAAAAAGTTTCGAAAAATATTAAATTATATATTTTTTGTGTTTTTACAATTTTTGCCATGACCTAACTGAATTTTTCTGCAACCTGGTGCCCGGTCATGACCCACATTTTGGGAAACGCTGGTCTAACTCTTCATATATTATTATTTAATTACATATATCATTATCTTCCGACTTTTAAAAGTGTTAATAGTTATAGAAAATGTATAAAAATATTTCCATAATTTTTGTATCTCCATTATAAACTATCAATTATTATTCTCGTTATACTTTTATGAATTCGATTATTTCTTACTTACTATTCATTGTATAACTTTTAATGCTGTTACTTTTGGTATCGCCTATTATTTAACAATAATGGAATTTCTCCTATTGTTATGACTATGTTTATCGTTAAATATTGTAATTATAGTGCGGCTTTCAACCCATTATTGATACGATATATTGTTTTTATAAGACGACCTCAAAACTGACCGCAATATAAATAATACTGCTCAATAAATGATGCAATGATAATGCGATGGTTAAAAGGTTTCCGCTACCACAATACGCATATTTTTTTTTTATAAATAACAATTTAGATAAATTTTACGACTTTAACATTGACAATTTCTTTGAATCATAAATTAGATCAAGGATTTATATTTGATTGCGTTTTTCTCGGAAGACTATTAAATTTTAAAATATATTAAAATCATCCTGATTCAGTATATTGATCCTTTCGTTATAATTATGCTGTTCAATTTAATCCAACATCTAAAATTTCTCTTATTTTTCTAATAAATATGTGTAAGTTTTACTTATAATGGTTTCTATTTATGTTTCTGTGCGAGTGAACACTTGAATTTCTAGACGTTTCTATTAGATACTCAATAGAAAGGATGAAATTTAATTAATTAATATCTTAATTTGATGTAATAAAATTATTAACAGTGTCGCAATCTTCGTAGACACAAAGTTTTATTTTTCAATTTATATTCTTTCTCTATCTAAATACTTTATTTTACTGAATAACCTCAATGTATTTATTTTAATTTAGAATATTTGAATTTTATAATATACACGCCCGAGTTTGACTCGGGCGTAACCAATCGTCAAAAAATATAAACAAATTAAGATGATTTATTACATATAATCATTTTTAAGTACATGTTGATCGTTAACTCGTTTTTCTAGAACAGCGGTTCCCAACCTGCGTACACGTGCCCCTAGAGTTACGCAAAAATGTTATTGTGGCGGAAAATATATAAATTATATATATATATATATATATATATATATATATATATATATATATATATATATATATATATTTTGTTAGGGGTACACATTAAGGAGACAATCTGTTCTAGATTATCACTTAATAAGATATAAATATGCGTTATTATGCTTTTGATCATACAAATATATTATTGATTATATTGTTAAGAATAAATTCGTTGAATTTTTAAAATTGCGTTTTATTTTAATAAAAATATAATTTTCAATTATATTATAATGTCCTTGCTTAAAATTATTCCGTCGGCACAACATTAAAAGTACATGTATGATTTATTTTGCATTTCTTACATGCCGCAAAGATCGTGACATCCTGTCAGAATTTTATCATATATTTTCGTCCATATTCCGAACACGAATTTCGGGAAAAATGGGAATTTTCGTATTTTATATTCAAAAGTGGTTCCCGCATCCTCGGGAGATATCTTTCTTCAATTTTTTTTCTTTCATTTCTGCTAATGAATACATGCAAAAATATTGACTTATAAAGTTTTGAAATTTTGTGAGTTAAAGTTATGTTAATTTTATATTTATTCATAATAAAAACGAATTGTTTTTTTTTCATAATATTTACGTAAAAAGTTATAATAAAAATGTGAAATTATATTAATCTTGATAACTTGCAACGCATAGATTCACACATTAGTCTTGTATCAAAAACACTTGGCTCACATCCACGAGAATACTATATTAATTGATCTATAAATACAAATCAATTTAGAAATACGTCTCCTATTTTATTCTATTTCATTCTACGAATTGTTCTACACCCAACATATATTTTATTCTTTTTCCCTTTCTCGAATATCGCACTTTTTCGATATTTATTTGTATACGGGTGGATTTTTGCTCCAGACGTGCAATTATTGTGGTCTGGTAATTTATGATTTTTTTTCGCGTTGGCTCTTTTTTTTTGGACCTCCTCTTCTTCAACGGTTTGTTTTTGTTTTGGACAACGTTAATGTCGGCTTGGAGAAGATGTATGTATGTACATAAATATTTACAACATAGCAGTTTGCCTTGAATGGGCTGGTCCAGGCGAAAAGTTCACCAATGTCCTGAACTGGATCTAATGAACGAAATTTGCGATACCACTTGCCAAAATATTGATATATATATATATATATATATATATATATATATATATATATATATATATATATATATATATATTAGAAATATTGTTTGTAAAATATTTTTGTTGTTTAACAAACATTATGTCTTGTTTTGAATGTAGTAAATTTTTGAAGCGTATCCAAGTTGACATTTTATGTAACAAAATATAATGTAATCATTATAAAATAACACATATATATGAATTATAAGATGAAATTATTTAATTTATTATTTATTCAGTATGTCATTAACCACTTAAGCCCGGGTTTTTTTCCACACAAATGTGTCTATGAATATTAAATTCTTTATTTTATATTTCAAATGTACATTTTATATAAAAATAAAAGATGATATCCAACGTCCAACCAGTGTGTAGATCGTTCATGTATCATTACTAACTGCGAGCAGGACTCGGGCTACTACAATCGGACACGCGTGGAGCGCGCGAGCAACGTTCGTCTAAAAGCATTATGTGGTTAATAAAAGCATAAATTTTATTTTTTTAAATTTATTTAATGATCGGTAAATGATTAATAAGTACCAAACTTATAAGGGTTGTTATGTTTTCATTGATTTAAATATTCTTTTTCTCGATGATAATGTATTCTCTCATTTAATGAATTTTAACAAAGCAAGCTTTTCAAATAACCTTAATTAACTTTGTGACATTGATTGAATATGTAAAATGCAAAGTAATATATTATAGCTTTATAAAGTTTGAAATATATTTTATTTTGTATTTTTTCATTTAACGTTCTAAAAATCTGAATAATATATTGTCTTTTATGTGTTTACATTCTATATAAGGAGTGATTGACGTTAATATTTTGTTCGAAATACCATTTGTTATTCGTTCTTTGTGACTAATCAAACTTAATATAGTCGACAAACTTGCAGACGTAAAATGTGACGAATGATCTTTTCAACTGATATTCTTGATATTATACATATTTTTTTAAATAATTTTCGTATAAAAAAATATAATTGTATTTATATAAAACATACGTAATAGCTAATCACCATCATATTATTGTTTTATTATCATTAACATTTGATATGATATGATAGTAATATCGCATATTTTTGCATAAAAAAAAAAATATTAGATAACAAATTCAAAGGTTAGAGCTATCATATATTGCATATTAAACCCTATAAAAATATAAGAGTTTAAACGCAAACCTTCACAAAAGGTCAAGGCGATTGTTTTTATTTACAAAAGATTTATATATAAGTAGACCCGATATGTGAATTCGTGCAAAATGCTCATTTACATAATTTGTCTTATTTTAAATCGAGCGAACGATATTATTAATCATTTTTAATATTCATTTTATTTTATAGAACAAATTTTATTTACAATTTTTCTTTTGTATATTGAATTAAATTCATCAATGCATTATTCTTTATTTATTATAAACAGTCGAGAAGAATTATTTTTTCGGAATCAACATATCCTATTTTTTTTTTGGCGGGTGGGTGACCTAAATGTTGTGTTTGCCAAAAGATGGCGACCGGTACGTCCACACACATCGATTGCACATGGCGACCATTCATGTCACAATATGGCGACTATGTTGCGATACAATCAATATCAAACGGGATAGTCGTTCGATCGTGATAATATGCGATTTCGAACCTTCTTAACGCTTTATATCCTTCATCGTATTATATTTGCTTACAAATTACTCGGCTGAAGGTCCGCTGAAGCGAATGCAAATCACGAGGAAGATTCTTTTCTATTTCCTTGCGTTTCATTAACGGATTTCCTTATTTGAAAACGTGTCGCTTTTTACGCTTAACATATATTTATTTTATTGTAATATATGAAATTGAATTAAAATGATTTTTGATCAATTATAATGGTGAATGAAAGAAAAATTTGATATTTTGAAAAATATCGAAAGAAATAAATGGTTTGATGGAAGAAAAACAATTTATTTATTTTTTATTTTAGACGGTTTACAGACGGTATATGCAAATATAATATTTTTATTTATATAGTATGTTTTTTATCGTCTTTCAAATATAGTCAATAATAATGTTATAAATCCTTGTTTAGAAATTGATATTACTTTTTATATAATATGAATATAATCTTACTTTGGATAATCACACTATTTTATATTCAAGTCATTTTTTTTATTTTAAGAAACTATTACTGTTTAAATTTAGAAATTGTCAAACACTAAATTATTTAATTATATATATATATATATATATATATATATATATATATATATATATATATATATATATATATATATATATAATATTAAGACATAAATATATTTTAGTACACAGATCAATAGATTTATCTACGTAAATTACTGCACACGCTTCATTTCGGCATTTTGCGATAAAAATCGATAGTTCAGATAAAAAGTCAAGGATCCGAATCGACAGAAAAGACAGTAAAAAAGATTTTTTTAAATATAGCAATTGAAAGTATCAAAGAAAACAAGAGTGGTTATATTTCAAAGGCCACATTTCGTTTAACTTTATATTCTCATCGAACTCGAATTCGCACGGCGTTATTTGGGTCAGCTTACTTTGACAGCTATAAGCAATTACATACTTATTTTTTTTATTTTAGTATTTATATTTTTGTATATTTTTTCGATCTCATTGTGATATTTTATCTCAAAAAAAAATTTTTTTTAAGAGCTCATCTGTTATTGCAGTATGACAAGAATGTCTATTACTATTTTTCACCTACATATATTAGTAATGCCTCATTATTTAGATTAAATTCGTATTTTTAATCATTAAAAAACAAACATTAATTGAATATACAAAAAATTAAATACAATTTTTGATGTTTCATATAAAATAATTATTGTGCCAAACGAAGAATACTTTAAAAAAAATGATTATTTACATTTTGATAATTTACAATTATCAAAAATTAATAACAAATATAGAAATTTCGTACATTTTCTTTGCTAAAATATTTCATATAGAGGTCAATAAACTACTTCATAGATATAAATTCGATAAGTGAATCTCACCTTGTAAAAAAGATAATCGAGTTTAATCTGAAAATTTTTCAATGCAATCTTTAAAGTGGATTTGCATTGTCTTCCGCAATATATTTTAAAAGATATTCGATATTTTTTTTTACATTAAAATTAATTTATATACATATGTAAATGTAATTGAAATTTATTATTATTATTTTTATTTATTTATTTAACTTGAATTTTAAAAATATATAATTGCAATGTTAACGAATAAGGCGGTGTATTTATTTAGCAATCGGGTCAACTTTTTCTAGCACACCTGGAGATTTAACCTGTTTTTACGACGTTAAATTATGCTTAAAAAAAAGCGTAATAATGCAAATAAATACGTATAATTTAGTTTTCTCGGGTCGTGTTTGTCAAAAATATGACGTCATTCGGGATAGCTGCAGGGAAAATCGATTCAATTCCCTGTACTCGTATGTAGGTCAGGTTTATGGGTCAAGGTGGCATTTTTCAAAAATTACATTTAAAAAAAAAGTGCACAAGAATTGTTACTTAATCGATTCGCGCGTTTTCGATGATAAGACGACTCATATAAATAATGATTTCGTGCGGAAATCGCGCTAATTTCTCATTATCGCACTTTTATCATGTTGTGAGATATCCATGTTAGAGACAATGAAAAATGTTATTACGTCTTTTTTTTTGTTAGATAATATGGTTTAAAATCTATTCAAACGTTTTTTTTTTAAATTAATATTTTATATATAAATGTTAAAATGAACAAAATATGTATGCACGTGTGTCATTATTAAAGTGCAGAAATTGTTGAATTTTGATCTTTTTCTTTCATAACTTATTAAAAATATAGATATATTAACGAGTTTAAAGCTTAAAATTGAAAATATGAGAAACGTTGGAAAATAGAGCCCATAGTTAGCAATCTGGTTATTCATATAAAAAAAGAATATATATATATATATATATATATATATATATATATATATATATATATATCCATTGAAATCGATATTTTGAAAACGAACAATGGAAGATTCCAATGAATGTTATAATGCAAAAGAGTTGTTGTGCTATAAGCAGATTTTGTCTATCATCGTTTATTATATTAAAAAAATAAGTGAAAAAGAATAATTTTTGAAATGAAAAGTTTGAAAAGCGACGTTGATGAATTATGTACTTGAAATACGTACAATATATATATTTTTTTTGTAAAAGTTTTGAAAATTTTGATTTAAACGAACGGTTTTTATACTCTCGATTTGTCTTCCGGAAAACGGAAAAGTGCGTTGATCCTTTCAGGAAAAGCGACGGAAAATTACTGCAAATTTTTTTTTGTCAGCACGGTCGTTTAACGAGGAAACGTTGAAATATAAAATATCACTTTTATAATATATTTTCAATTATAATAAATATGATTTTTAAATTTATTTCGAATATTTATAAATGTTAAGATAAATATATGTTTAATATTAACGTCAATATTTATAATTTGACGATCGTTTTATCGTCAAAATTCACTTGAAAACGAGTAAACTTCGTTATTCTTCGAGCTGTGTTTGCTTTTTATTTTCATCGTTTATTTTTTTTTTTACCGCTTTGTGTTGTTATAATTTTATTACTAATAAAAAGGTAAAAGTGTTCTGTATTTATGTATATATTTATGTATATAATAATAATGACGTCGAAGGGCAATGATAAAACACGGTGAGCTCTTTTGGAAACATGCGGTCAAGGTGAGAGAGCTCAACGTTCGGCTTTTAAAAGGTTAAAAACCTTTTCCCTGCAATTTGTAGATATGACTTGCAAGGTTAAATTTTTATTGTTTATATTGATATTATTGCTTTTTTTGACGATATTTTATTATACTTGTATCGAAATATTTTCATAATATATATTTTTTTTAGTCTAAGAATGAAAAAAATATTTAAAAGTAAAAACTTCTGATTTACAACAATAATTAAAATTGTTAAAAATATTTTAACCTTCTATTGTTTAAATTTTTCCTTCATATTGTAATAGAAAAGTAGGATTCAATTAATTATTCATATTAAAATATATATGATTAACCATTTAATGCTCGGGTTGCCAGCGTCCAACGAGTATAGATCGTTCATGTATCATTACCAACTACAAACAAGTTGAAATCTGCGAGCAGGGCTCGGGTTAGTTCAATCGGATACGCATTGCGCGCGCGAGCAACGCTCGTCTAAAAACATTAAGTGGTTAATAGTTAAAATACATCGTTATATTTTATTCGTGTGTGAAATTCTGTATCAAGGTGATCTTGAGAGATAAATCGTTCAGTAGAAATATTTTTTCAATTTAACTACTATTTTCTGGAATATATATTTGCTTCATATCTTTTCATATGCGATATAACTGATATCACTTTTTTAAAAAAATATTACAAAAGTAAAAAGTAAATAGAATATGTATACATAATCTAGAAAAAAAATGAAATTTAAGTACACAGTTAATAGCGAGCACTTCAAATATATTGCCTTATTTATTCGTCATTAAAAAGATATGTTTTTATATTTAATTACTTTCTATCGGTTCGATTTTTAATTCGAAAAACGAAGAATTTAATTCCCCGCTCGTAAAAAAGTCTGCATTCATGTCTTATTGAGTAATTTACTATATATCTGTCGGCGATTGATCACACCCGAGCGTGACTCGGGAGCAATTATTTTAATAAATTTCTTATAATAATACCAATAATTAAATATCATATCAAATATAAATTGAGAATCACCATCTTTGATAAGAGTAAAATCGATATTTAATCGGAAATATAGATACGTTTCATTGAAAATTCATAAATATGTACACAATAAATATATAAAAAAAATTATCGATTATTCCTTATCTTTTTAAATGTTTGTTATGAAAACATAGAAATATTACACATTTTCAAATCATTGTTGTTATGAAAAATAATATTATCCTCATTATTACATTGATAATTTTCATCAATTTCAATCTACAATATCTCAACATATATTCTGTTTATCATAATTTCATAATTTGGATCATATGTTATTAATATATATATATATATATATATATATATATATATATATATATATATTATTGACGTGTTACTTCCTATATTTCGTGTTAGCTGTCTACACTTCCGGTGATGTGGACGCTCCTTTATTTTACGACTATTGAACTTCTAAGCCTATATATGCCTAATTTATTTGTATTTCTTTTATATCAAGGTTTATTGAAAATAAAATTCTTGATAATAATATACGATTAGAAACAAAAATATACTTATCGAAATTCATTCTTTTTTCGCATCTATATATATATATATATATGTATATATATATATATATATATATATATATAAATATATATATATATATATATATATATATATATATATATATATATGTAAGTGTGCATTTTGTATTAAAATCATATTGAATATCATAACATGATAACCCAATGTTAATATTTATTTCATAGAAGTGTTTCTAGTAGTGCAAAAATATCTATCGGAACTAATAAATGGAACGAGGCCAGATGTATTTTCTGCTGAAAATTTTCCGTGTTTCACCGATTATAATTAATTATATAATACGATTTATTGACCTCGTTTTAGTGATTTTAAATACCGATTATCACATTCGAATTTATTTTTTCGCATAATAATATTAAAAAAAAAACGCAATAACTCGTAAATATCGGAATCGAAGCGTCTAGGGATTTTTTTTACGCGCGATTCGATCGAAATACGAATTAGTTTAATTAGATCGCGAAATCGGAAAACTCGTTACGTTTCAATTTTAACGTTTATAATTATATTACATGTCGATATAATCGAGTAAAAATGTATAATTTCGTATTTCATTGACATTGCAACTGATAATAATTATCATAGAATTGTTGTCTATGTGATACTCGATTACTGTTATTAAAATTTAAAAAATAAATAAATCTAAATTATATATGAATTCAAAAAATGTTTTTATATTCCGTCAAAGTTCAATTCATTGAACAATAATTGTTTATGCAATAAATCAATTAATGACACTTGGACTATTCGTTATTATTTATGTTTGTAATTCGCCTAAATTTCTAATTATAATATAAAAATAATGTAATATGTTGACATATAAAACTAGGTTATCATCAATAAAATCTTTCATTACTTTTAGACTATTGTGTTTTTTTAGATTATTGACCTTAAAAATTGCAATGACCCTCAAAATTCGTCGATTGCAGAATGAATATCGTATTAACATAGTTTCGCCTTCTAAAATTTCTATAATAGCGCTGTCTGTAAAAAAAATATTTATATTAAATAAGCAATATTAAAAATTACATATTCATATTTTTTTTCGATTGGTTCAATTAATAACAAAGTGTTATCCAAGTACATCAATTGTTTAAATGCGACCTTATTTTGTACACAATAGACAAGTGTGCGATAGTCATTTAGCAATTTACACTTCAATAGACCGATAGATAATTGGGCAGAAATTCCGCATTCGATTTCCGGTCAACGCGTAAAATAGTATCTTTTATCCTCGAAAGCTGCCTTTCAAAAAAAAAAAAGAATACAATATCCTTTTCTATATATAAAAAAATAAAACTTTTTTAATTCCACTTGTAATAAAATTCGAAAGAGATCTTTTTTGGCTCATATTGGATTTCGTAATACGGATAATAAATAATGGCGTTTTATTTGTATTTGAAACGTGTACGATAAATATAAATAGTTTACACGTGTTAAACGAGCAATATTGACGTCAATTAGCGCATCGAAATAATAATAAAACATTTCTTATGTAATCAAACATCGATATAAAAGCGGCACCTGGCGTTCAATGTGTTAAAATACGATTTTTTTTTCTTTCCTTTTGATCCATTCGTTCGCATATTGTCAATTAATGTTTTCAGTTTAAATGTTGAGGTCGCGATAAATCGTTATTTAAATTGCAAATTATATTTTAAAAAAATATACAACTGTAATCAAAAAGTAAAGTGAAATTGACATTTAAAACTCACGGGTTATTTGGTAGGTAAATTGTAATTTTTTTTCCTAGATTGGTAGAACTGTCTATAACATGTGCCAAGCGTCCGTTTGTCAAAAGTTTTAATTATCTCTGAGTTACACGTGTTTTTACTATTCTTGGTTCCTTCATCACGATAATGTATCATGTCATACTGCATTGGTTCTTCGCGATTTTTTTGCAGAAACTCGACTCATATCGTTCGCAACCGCCATATTCGCCTAATTTGGCTCCGTGTGACTTCTGGCTACTCAGCAAACTCAAAAGACTATTGCGGGGACACCGTTTTGACACGATTGGGGATATAAAAACCGAATTGAAGGAGGCCTTGAAGGTTATACCGGAAAAAGACTATTCCGACTGTTTTGAAGACTGGAAAAAACCTTGACAAAAGTGCGTTTTATCCGATGGGGATTATTTTGAAGGGGATGGAATTATTTGGAAGAATAAATAAAGAATATACATTTTATAAATAAGTTCACCTTACTTTTTGATCACAGTGTTATGTTATATTTTATTTAAAACACCCGTGACAATTATTACATTACACTTTTTTCACTAAATTCATTCGATAAAAGCGACGCATTCACTGTGACCACGCCCGAACGCCAGCGCGCAATTTCAACTCTCGTTCGCTTTATTTATTTACATCGTCTATTATAAATATATATATATTTTTTGCACGTCGTTAGACAAATAGTTTTCGCAAAAAAAGCCGCATCTCGGTCAAGGACCGTTTCGGAGGCGTGAAATGAAAAAAAAATCATACACGTTTAACTATGAATTAAACAATTAGCCGCCGGTTTTGCGCCCGTCTCATCGTCGCTTTGAGCCCGCGACCTCGCTTTTTTTTTCGTCAATGCTCCACTGAACTGAAGAAAAAAAAACGCATTCGTTATTAAGGCTCTTTCTCTCGTTATTATTTTATCTGTTCGACCGTAAACTGTAATCGTTTATTTTACAGTCGTTTCGAATATTCGGTCTTTTTTTTACGTCCGTAAACTGATCGTATAATTTGAATAATTCTCTCGTCAAATTTGTATATGCATATTCAAAATTCAATTCAGTTTCAAGATATCAAAGATGGAATTTTTCATTTCCATATTTAACTTCATAGAAGTGTTTATTACAAAACGTCTTTTTTTCTTCTATTTTTACTGTGTGTATTGCATATCTTAGCTTGTAAAATATTATATACTTGTGTAAATATTGAATATACTAGGCTTATTCAACTTGACCTTGATGTATATTTGTTACGAAATTAGAAATTATTTTTTTCAGGCCAAATAACTATCGATCGAACTGAAATTCGGACTATAAATGACGTTTCTACAATTAGATAAAATTTTAGTGACAAGAAAAAAAATATGGCTTTTATTTTCTGATATGAAATATAATGGAATAGTTTTTTTTCTTCTGATTCTTGATATATCTAAATCTATTTCAAATTTTCCTTTCTTAATAAAAAATATTTTATCGGTTATATTTTTAATTGTAAATGTTTAAGAAATATTTATTATAATGAACGGCTGTAAATTGAAGGTTATTTATATATTAGAATGTAATTCAATTGATAATTAGCAATAAAATCATTCTGCTATATAAAAATTTAAAGATGTTTTTCTTGAACTATTCGTTTCATATGCATCAACGTGAAACCTCATTAAATTTCAATTTTAGAAAACAAAAAAAAAAATTTTCACAATAATTTACAGATTATTATTGAAAAACAGGTATTAATCAATATAATATAAAATTTATTCGAACAAAGTTCGAATTTTTCATATAATATATGAAACCAATAACAACGTTCAAACTTTTATCGGGAAAATTTTTCGGAAAAACTTTTATTTTTCCCGATTATTTCGAACTATATAACGTTTGGAACTGTCGCACTTCTTTGAATCATGATTTAAGTATTATCAATGTAAAAAACACACACATTATTGATATTTTACTGTACATATTATATATATGGTATATAGTATAATGAAAAAATAATAATAATCGCTCCGCTAAACCGGTTCTTGATTTAATGGAAATTATTATTGTGTTGTGAATGGTATTTATTTATATAAAATCTGAAAATTACTCAACAAGGCTGTATTTATAGATAGTCTTTTAAATGCGTTACAAACTCATCCGAGTTTAATCTGTGATTAATCCGTATTAAACAGAGTAACTTTAAAAAGTCGTTTTAACTTTATTGTACGAAAAATTCAATTTGAGCTATAATTTTTTTTGCCTACTTTGAATATAGTAATTTTAGATATTAATGATTAATATTTAAATATATTTAACGACAAATGTTTTTGACTGTCTTAGATTAGTAAATTTCATTATTTTCTTCAAATTTCATAAAGTGATATTAATTGTTGCGTTGCTCGCGCGTGCCATGCGTGCCCGATTGCACTAACCCGAGCGCTGCTCGTAAGTTTCAACTTGTTTGTAGTTGATAATGATTCATGAACGATCTACACTCGTTGAACTCTGGATATCATATTTTATTTTTAACTAATAATGTACATTTGAAATATAAAATAAATACATTGTTCTAATGTTCATAGTCACTGACTCTTTAGTATTTATATTTTTTTATAAATATTAATAATACCATATTAATCTTTAGTCTATCTGGATTAATTGTGAAAAATCTGTGAAATAAAATAAAAAACAAAGAATTTCCACATAAATGTTAGATAATTTTTATTTTAAAATTAAATATCTTTAAACACAATGATTCAACGTCTTCAGAATATGTAACAACAACCCTTAAATTCTCAATCATCTTATCAATATTAAGTCACTTTTTTATTTAACCCTTAGCATATTGTCACTTTTTTAATACCATTTTATTAGCGAGGCTATTTCACTGACATCGCGCATAACGAATAAATTTATCACTCAGGAAGTATCCTTGACTTGCATCATCGTCATCATCTGGCATTTGTCTCATACCAATTAAGAAGTCGTACACTGAGAGAGCATGTAATTGAAAATCCGTTCTGATTTTAAATGCGAGAAACATCACTTGTCTTTCTTCTTCTTAATTTAATTTTTCTTTTTTTTTTAATGTTCTTCTCCGTTGCAAATTTTAACGACGTTCACAGTAAAAATTTATTATCCGGAACGGCGATTAATTGCGAAACGGAAGGAAGATGGCCGACGTTACGACGCAATGGGAATTGTGCGGAAATTCTCATTTTTTGAAACAGTAATTGTAATTAATATACGATTATTCATTCGTAAAGTACGCGTTTGAAAATATCTCACGTTATAAATTCGTTGTTATTAAAAAATGACGATTTATTATTTTCTTTATATCATGACTGATATGATAATTCTTTTTCTTCATTTTAAAATTGAATACATGTAAATATACCATATAATGTAAGAATTTGTATTTAACCTATTGATAAATCTTTTTTTTATTCAACTACTGTTTTTGTGCGGTAGATAGGGACCGCAGAAAAAAATCGCATAACAAAAATATTCAGAAATATTTAAAAATATTCGACATATGAAAAAAAAATGCGGTAGAGGGAGACCGTATAAAAAAGGTAGGCGGCAACCAATTGAAGTTATTAAATTACGCATTATGTATTGAAATTGACTAATGCAATATATGCGTAAGAATATTGAGCATTGCTAATAAAATAGGCTAATGCAATTTGTACATACACACTGATAGTAAAAAAAAAATGATATCAACACTTTTGTAATTCAATGAGTCGTAATGTGATTCATATACCGCACAAAAACAGGTTTGACTGTATATTTTTCCAGAACTATATAAATAAATTTATTCATAAATTCGAACCGCAATTTTCTAATTTAGAGCGAATCCCTTTGAATACATCAAAATCGAGCCGCAACACGCTGATCCTTGAAAATAGACTTTCTCACTGAATGTGTTAATCAAAACGCTTAATTTAAATAATTTTCATACTTTAATCAGAAACGTTGGACAAAAATACATTATTTATCGCTACCATAAATCTTCATAATATATATATTTTCGTATCTTGAAATATAATATACCTTCGAAGATCCATCTTCTTTTGATTATCATATACAGGGGTCTCGTTATTCATTATATTCAAAGAGATTACTCAACACTCGAACAAACTTAATTGGCTTATTACTTCCTTTGGACACTTTTCACGATAATAATAATAATAATAATAATAACGATACAAGGTGGAGAAAATCTTCGAAATTTTTTATAATTATAATCGTGATAAAGAAAAACAGAAATGAAATAATAATAAATATCGCCCACATTATGTTTTTTTTATCATCATCGGCCGACGGACGACCATGAACTTCATTTTTGTTTACGCGCGCGTTTTCATTTGCATACGGTTTAATATATAATGTGACTTATTACCGTTACGCAAAAATTCCATAATATTCATTAATAATAATAGAAGAAAAAAATATGGATAAACAAATCCATAAAATCGATACAATTTGATTGTTTATTTATCGATTAAAAAAATATTTATTATATTGGCGTCGGAATTTTTCTGTTGTTTTATCAACATTTTTTTTACACGAATTTATATTGAAATATGGAATATATTGTATATATTTTTAGCACTATTAATTTAATTATATAATGCATTATTATTTTTACTAGACTAAATTAACACTTTTCATATAAATTACAAGAAAGTTTCAATGAGAAATAATGAATGTTAACGTGTTTATATGTTTGAATTTAATTTCAACTTTTTCTATGAAGTTTAGTAATTTCATTATCACAAATTCTATTCAATTTCGTACAAAGAAGTTTTGATGAAACTTTATTATAAATATGTTTATGTTACTAGATAACTTAGATAATATAAACGAATGAAAGTGAAGTTACGTGTAATATTATTGTATAAAATTAATATGTGAAGGTTGCACGTTGAGTTGCCGACTCGACCTTGTAGAAAAATACTAGATTTATACTTATGAGACATGTATCGATTTATTTACTTAAATATTATATAACTTTTATTTTATTTGTAAATAAAAATATTTTATATGCCAAACTGAACACATTTGCGATCTAGCGTTGGTTTTCCAATTTCGCCTATTTGGCTAGTAATTTTTTTCCTCATTTCCATATTTATATATGTATATATATATATATATATATATATATATATATATATATATATATATATATATATATATATATATATTGTATATTCCTACGGGTGTTTACCGATCAACAATTACTTATATAAATAGTAATGACATCATTTTACACGCGTTTGTTTGACCTTTTGGCTGGCGTGATAGTTAACGATTTTAACGTGTCCGAAACGTGAAAACTCGTCAATTGAGCTTGACGCTATTTGTGATCTAAATTTGTCGAGATTTTTTTTTATATTATATATTAGACAATTGGATATGTGTAGATGAATCTATTTCTGATAGAAATTTTATATTCGTTTTGCACTTTGAACGCGTTAAAACGCAGACTAACAAGTGTTGTCATAAATTGAATGATTTGTATTCTGCAATCGCATAACATCAAATGTTATTTGTATACACATACGTACATATAAATATACAATATATATATATATATATATATATATATATATATATATATATATATATATATATTGTATATTTATATTTTGTTATGAAATTATGAAATTGTCATATAAATCTCTCGGGCATTAGAAAGACAGGTAAATTGTAATTTTTTTCATAGATTGGTATGACTGTCAAAATGTCTACTTATCATGTTTGTCAAAATGTTTACTTATCTCCGAGTTACACGTGTTTTTACAACTCTTGGTTCCTTTAATCGCATCGATTCTTCGCGACTTTTTTGCCAAAAACTCGACTCGTATCGTTCCGTAAGCACCGTATTCGTCTGATTTGGCCCCGTGCGACTTCTGGCTATTCGGTAAACTCAAAAAGCCAATGTGGGGACGCCGTTTTGATACGATTGAGGAAATAAAAACCGAATCGAAGAAGGTCTATACCGGAAAAAGACTATTCCGACTGTTTCGATGATTGGAAAAAGCGTTGGCAAAAGTGCGTTTTATCGGACGGGGATTACTTTAAAGGGGATAAAATTGATTTGGAAGAATAAATAAAGAATTTACATTTTATAATCAAATTCAACTTACTTTTTGATCGTAGTGTTATATTATTTATATTTTTTTGTAATATTCATAAATAAGAAGATTTTTTTTGTATTTTTCTTTTTTTTTACAGAATTTAATCTTTGGTTATATAATATGAAATAAATTTTTGTATTTTTTTTTGAAGCGAAAAACTATTTTAACATGAACATTTGATATATTTCCATGTAAATGTGATTTTTATATACATATATGACTTAAATAAATTTTCAGCGAAATAAAACGCTTAGTCAGACTTTCACTCTTAAATTTATATTTTGGCGCGTTGTGCGGATGAAAGAAAAAATATGAAATATATTCTTATATATTTTTTTAAAATATTCAATAATATAATACTTTATAAGAAAATATATTGAAATGAAAGATGAAAAAAAAAGACGAAACACGAATAAAATACTAGTGTAGTATATTTTTTCGTAAAAGACCCGATTTGCGTTCTCGTCACGAATCGGCCTCTGAAAAAAAAAGTTGCGCGCGCTGAAATGTGCGTTTTTCACGTGTTTCAGAACTATAAAACCGTTCATTCGTTGTTTCTATAAAATATTTTCGATATTTTGATGCGGTTATTTTTCGTCGGCTCAGTAAATTATTTATTTTTATTGCGTTAATGACCTCGCAATTCTTTGCGGTACGCAATTTGCTAACACTCTTCGGCCAAGGTTCGCACTGAGATTACCATCTTATTAACTGGTTAAAGTTAAATTTAACCGACAAATTAAAACTGTCGCTACAACTATATTACTGTAAGATATTTATCGTATACATTATACTTAAATTAGTTCGCATATTTTAATCCTAATTTTAATAATAAATTCAGTACAGTCAAACTTGTTTTAGTGCGATGTATGAATCACAATACGTATTGGAAATTTACTATCATTTATTGCATAAAAAATAGTGAATATTTTTAAATTAAATTAAAAGTCACAATATGTATTGCACTATAATTTATTTTAACATTTCATACTGAAAACAATTTTATCAGAATAAATTACTCGTTACTTTAGAACAAGATCTTAGATTTTAATATACATATTATGGTATATGACATAAGAATTCGTACGATATTTAAAATTTACTGTTCGATTAAAGTTGACTTTTATATGTCGTTAGGTCTTTATTTAATTTTCAATTTATTGTATTACCTATATAATATAACATAAAATCAAATAATAGCACATAAGTGTCATTCGACGTAACATAATGATTTATTACAAGCATATTGTTGAAGTTGTGTTTTAAAATGAAGACCAGAGAATCGTCGTTTTAAACGTATGCCAAGATTTTAGACATTTGACAAAAACGACCGACCAAATTAAGACAATAGTGCGAATTTATCGAAGCGAAAAATGAACTATTTGCACAACAAGTGTTATATTATAGAATATTAAGAACAATTTCACGCTCGAAAAACGAATTTTCCTAGCCGTTTTTCCGTCGCATTATTTCGTTTTTCGCTTTCATCTGTGATGCGATTTAAAATATCCCTTGCAGTTTTCTTTTCTGAACGTGTTTCCGGTGAGTTTCCTTTGTGTTTTCCGCGCTGACGTGTCCTGGTGGCCTACAAATTCGCCGACTCGGAACCGTGCCAGACGTACTAGCAAAAAAAAGACACCCTGGCACCGATGCAAATCTATGAATTTATATTCGATAGCGCAATTTTCTCTGGATTTTGTTTACATTTCAGGAAATTCAAAACATCGTCTATTCGTATGCAACTGCATTATTTACGACCGTTTCTTTATTGTTCTGTTGTTTTTCCGTATATATATTATATTTACAATTTGATTGTCACATAAATTTCAATGGTTTTATTATTGTAAAATTAACTAGAACGCGTGTTTATAACGTTGAAAGTGTTTTTGTGGCGGAAAATTTTTAATGCGTTCTTGAACTTGATCTTTAAATTTGTCAAAATGATTTTATGTATTTCTTAATGACTTTTAATTTATTGCACTATTTAGTTATGTTTGTTCGCTATTGATTATTATGACTGGTTTTAATTGTTTTAACTACTTAATGCTTTAAGACGAGCACTGCTCGCGCGCGTTGTTCGTGTCAAGTCGCACCAACCCGAGCTACACTCGTTGTAATCTGTTGAACGTTTTTTTCGAGCTCGAAAAAAATTACATTTGAAATATAAAATAAAAAACTTGATATTTTTAGTTACATTTTTGCGAAAATAATTCGGTTAAATAATATTTTTATTTGCAATATTTAATATATTCTATTCATATATAATATGATTTATATGAAGAGCAATATTATTTTTTTGCGAAAAACACCGGAAAATATTCTCAGAGTCTTACTACGTACATTATTAATCCTCAATCCTCGACGATACGACGAAAGTAAAAGCAAATCAAATGTAAATAATACTTTCTTCGGCACTTTTACATTATAACGAAATTAAATCTTCGTTTCGTCTTTATTTTATTATAATTTACATATTGTGTACGTTTCTCCGACGAATTGAAGAATAATAAACGATAATGTGCAAAAGTTGATTTTGCTCCTTAAAAAACAAACATCGATCAAAATGAAAAGTTCCCCAAATGGAAAAATATTTTCACGTATATTTGTCTTAAATTATGTTTAATTATTTTCACGAAGCGTTCTCTTCTTACCATAAATTATCTTTTAGGTTTTTCGTACGATTTTCAAACATAATATAATGGTATTAAAGTACCTTGAAACAACAATGTTATTTTTTCGGTTATTGAATGGTGTTTTAGCGTCATTTTTTTAGCGTAGTTAAAATTTCACAAAGTCAAAAGAAGTGAATGAAAGGTCATTTCGGTAATATTTGCGACATTTATACGTACATTTTTCTTTTCGTGTTGACCTATACAAGGACTCGTTTGAATTATCATATATTTCATCGTATTTTCGCTTTTATGACATTGAAAAAAAAATGTATTGTATATTCATTAAACTAGAAATCATATTTTTATTTATGACCGACACATGTATTTTTTCCCCGCAAATTCTATTTTCTCGTCGAGCATTTCGCCCGAGTGTGACTCGGGATATACGATTTTAGCATTTTAAATATTTGTATTCACAAGAATCAATAGTGTAATTCAACAAAACATTTCCTAAATGGGTCATGGTTTTACAGAATCCATAAAAATATTCCATTTTTATCGACGGAAAACGCAATTTTACGGATTCCTTTTGTATTGAAAGAGCACTTCCGTCGAATGCACTTTTCCGGCGGCACTATTAAATAAACTTTCCCATTATTCCCATTTCCGGAATGTTATCGCAATATTTATTAGCGACATCAATTACGTCTCATTGTCGGTATCGTCTAAAGTTTCGAACTTTAATGAAAGCTCGCTAACTTTTCGCAATTAAACCGTAAACTTCAATATTAGAATAGTATAATTTTTATTTAGAAATATCGAATTTTATATTTAATACATCGTACGCGATCAAAAATTTTTTATACTGAATTATTTATTAAAATATTAAAAATTTTAATTAATATATTTTAATTTTCCATAATTTGAAATATGAAAGTCTATAAAAAATAATATATTAGATTTTCATGATTCATATAACATTTCATCGAATATTTTTTTTATATAAATTTAATGTCCGTTTGAAAAATATTGCGCATCACTGTTTTTCATTTTATATTCATGTTTTTAGTATAACTAGAAAGCTTCCGAAACGAGTGAGAGAAAAAAAATGCGAATCGAAAATTTTTTTCTCTAGCGTCTGAAAAAGCTGAAAAAGATGCCTTTTGTAAACATTGAACTTGAATGCGATGTCTTCATAAATAACATTTTTAAATGTGGCTCTAGGCTAACGTTTTCTTTGAAAAAAAAATATTCATCTCACTAGCATTGTTATATTCAGACAAAGGCTCTATTCATTTTTGAAGAAAATTGGCTGCGTTTTAGCTTTGTCCAATATTTAGATTCAATTTCGATGTTTATACTTAGAAAAAAAAATATATAGCGAATTTATAATGATATTATTCGATATTAAATACAGTAAAATTCCTACAAAAAAGACACAACTACGATATATTTTATTTTGCGACATTTACAATACTCAAAGGGAACAAAAGTAGAATACGTAATATAAAAAAAGGGATGAAACATTGCTTTTTCTCGTACGCATCTTTTAATCTTCGCGAACGTTTTCTTAACTCGATTTGTTAGCTCGAGAAATAATCTCATATTCTTACGAAATAAATTTTATGGAATATTTCGCTTTGTAAATAATATGTTTCGAAGCTGTATGACAAATATTTAAATGAAAACTCGGTTTAATCATATTTGAAATAAGTTTGTTGACTAACAGGAAACGGATTATTAGTGTTATTATTAACGATTATTATGTATGAAAATTTTAAAGGATACATTTAAATTAATACAAAATATTTATATGTTGTTTTTCAGATTCATGTCAAAATAAATGTGAAAAAAAATAATTACGTTTTTATTATATTTTTAACTTGTATTTCCTAATCATTTAATGAAATTTATTATTGAAAAAAAAAATGCATTAAGATATTCGTGTATAATACGAAAACAAATTTCATAAATGTTTATAGAATTATATGATTTATAATAATTTCAGATATTTATTTCGGAATCTGTTGAATTTTGACATAAGTCTTCTTATTAGAATAAATAGATTCAATCTATTAAAATCTCAAGTATTAGATAAATTGGATCATATCTTAAATATAGTGTAATGCGTAAATCAGTTGTGGGCGAAATTTATAATGATTATTTATCATTTATTACAGATTTATTTTTGTAAAATTAACAATAGATGAGTGTGTATGTAATAAATTTTAGATTATAATTGTATTTTATTATTTTTATTATATGTATATATTAACTTCATTTCCGAAAATGACACGTTTAAATATTGCAATTATATTAAAATAAATAGAATTGTTTTATTATTGACTTTTTTTTAACTACTTAATGCTTTTAAACGAGTGTTGCTCGTGTGTGATCGCACTAACCCGAACCCTGCTCGTAGGTTTCAACTTATTTGACACTCTTTGTGACGCTGGAAATCATTTTTATTTTATTTTTTATAAATTGTACATTATTCATAGTCATATTTTTTTTGAATATCCGAGCATTAAGTGATTAGTAAAAGCTAGTGTTATAATTAATATAAAGTTTTAAAACTACGCACGATATTAAAGTTGCACTTTACACGAAACCAAAAAAAAAGGAGGTCAGCTGAACGCTTCTGTATGAAAAAGGGTGTTGGTTTATGCCCTATGAACGCCCTTGAACTCAATCGATCCACAAATTTAGGTAGTCGCGGGGATGAAACGGGTAGAAATTTAGGGAAAATCGCTCTAGGCACAACGAGAAGGGCTAAGGGTGGCGGAATAGGACTCGTCCTTCAAATGCCATGTTTCGAATTTGAGCTTTTCCGGGTTGAACGACCTGCAAAAACCTACGAAGGCCCTTTTTACGTCGAGAATTTATTAAACGAGCATATATATATATATATATATATATATATATATATATATATATATATATATATATATATACAAGGTTTTTGTGAATGTCCCGCGTTTATTATAATCGAACAAATGCGGGTCACGGGAAACGCCATTATAGTAGTAACACGTGTTCTTTTGTACGTCGATGTCACGGGTATTGTTCGAATGTAGACGATTGTCACGTCATCGTGGAGATCTTCCTTTATATATCCCTGTTTTCCCTTGAAAAATCGGATATTTCCCGGAGGTACCCGTTCTCGATTTAAAATATATAGGATTTTACGTCTTGTATCCATTTATTTCATATATAATTAATTAATATATTTTTCTATTTATCCATCAAATTTTTATTTCAAAAAAATTTCATATAAATACCAATAAAATTAAAATACAAATTAAGGGAAAATTTAAATTGTTGTGAAAAAATAATTTTCATTTAAATCACTCTTAAGATTTCAAGAAAATATTCCTCATTAATCTTCACACTAAATAATTATATTAATATAACTTTTTTTTAACATCATGATAAATTAATACGTGCCATAAATAATTATATATAATTTTTATTACATAATATCGTGTTTAACATTATAACATTTATTAAATATTATATTATTAAATTGTTTCTATAATATTAGTTTTTTTTTCTCAACATAATTTATTAGATTGGTATAACACAGTTTTTATTAAAAAAATACTACAAGAAAACTATTATTATTGAACGATGACACTTATAATATATTATAGAATTAATATTCATTACGTGTTAATAAACGTATCTGGTTATATATATTTTTATTTTTATAATGTCATTTTTTATTTAAAAAATATTTGTTTAATATAAATTATTTGATCGACGTCCATTATTAAATTTAATAGCATAAAATATTGTTATTAAATGCGGTTAAATTTTCATTAAACGTCGTATTAATCGACCTCGTCAAAGTTTATTAACAGCCTTAAAGGAAAGTTGACCCTTTGTATATAAAACACACACACACACACACACACACACATATATATATATATATATATATATAAAATTAACAAGTTCGCCTTGAATTATACATATTTTTACCAAATTTCCACATAGCATAAGTTTTCTCAATATTTTTGATGTTTTTTAATTCTAGAAATTTTCAAAACATAAAATTTTAATTCTGTATATATGAAATAGTAAAAGTGCATTTTATTCTCTGTCTCTTCTAGCTACAGCTTTTCACACAAAGGAAAATGCATTTTGAGAAAATCGATACGGCACATTCTCCTTGATATGTTCTAACAAAGAAAACTACTAAAACGACACATGTTTGTGAATGCATAAGAATATTTCATAGTTTTGGAATATTCATTAATTTTTATTTAATAATAAATAGGTCAAAAAAAATATTTTGATAAGGATTTTTCAGACATTTAAATAAACTTATCAGAAAGTGAAATTATTTACTATATATCAAAAAAGGAAGTTTAATTTTTTATTTAGTAATTGAACTTCTAAAAAAATTGAACCAATTCCAAGATATACAAAACGGAGTTCCAAACTTGCGAAAAAAATAAATATCGGTTTTATTTACCATATTTTTTTTAAAACTCACTATGAATATTATTAACTTACTAAAATTTACTAGTTTAGATATTAGCATTTAATTATACAAAATTTGAAATATCCTTTTAGCGCGCCCCACTCGTGCCCGATTGCTCTAACCCGAGCCCTGCTCGCAGGTTTCAATTTGTTTGTAGTTGGTGATGATACATGAACGATTTACACTCGTTGAACTCTGAATATCATTTTTTTATTTTTATATAAAGTGTACATTTGAAATATAAAATTAAGTGCCTAATATTTATAGATACATTTTTGTAAATAAAATTCACCATAAAATTTTCTCAATGTGAAAATGAACGTTCGTTTTTAATTTTGTTTATATTATGTCATTTCTTTTTCTTCTAGTTTTATTTCGCACAGGAGTGAAAATCGTGAAAATTTCTCTCGGAAAAATCCGTTGGTCGCCTAATAGATATATACGAGCGTTTAAATTGGGAAAATTCTGTGGGCGAATTTAATACTGGACTGGCGACGCACGAACATTCATTATTATAATAAAATACCTGAAATGTGCCATTATGTGTGTGTGTATTTTTTTTATAAATGTATATAGTATGTGCGTTTGTGTGTGTGTGTGTTTAATAAATTATTTATTATACGAACTGCGCAGAAATTATTCTCTTATCGCGTTTAATTTCATTGCAGAAAAAATAATGTTTTTGTATTGAAAATCATTTTCCGATGAAAATGGAAAATTTTTCAATAATTATGATAAAATATTTTTATTTCATTTTCATCTCGTGATAATACACGTGAGTCTATTTCCAATCGTTACTATTGTTTATCCAATTTATTTTCATATCTATTATATTATTATTATGCGTAAAATATAACGTTCTAATTATGTATTTATTTTATTTTAATTTTTTAGTAATAGAGATATGTTATTAAAATTTATGAATATCTCAAAATTTTGAACAGATTTATTAATTAATAAAATATTAAAAAATATTTTACATAAACACAAAATTTCAGAGTAAAAAAAACTACAATGCTTTTTATCTTCTGCAAGAACGATTATTTTAAATATTGATAATTATAGCTCGAAGACCATAATTTGCCAACCACTGATACTAATAACACGTTATCATTGTATACTTTCATAAATTCTTCATAATTATCATTTTTATTAAATTATTTACAGACATTTTTTTTTAAATATAAGATAACTGATCGTTTTTATTTTACCGTATTGTTTTCTATTTTTATATATAATTATTAATATTTTTTATCAATCTAATTATATTTAAACGATAATAATTATGTTTATTAATCTTTAAATTTGTTTGTTTGTTACGCATAATAAAATTGAGCATATTTATAATTTTTTTTCTACGTTTACAAGGATTATAATAAATATATAGCATAAAAATAAATAAATGTGCACATTTAAAGTATATATATATATATATATATATATATATATATATATATATATATATATATATATATATATAATAAATTAATTTTGGGCTATATTATGCATTTTGTTTGCTACTCGTTGTGCTATAATTAGTAAAATTTTTGTGTTCAGATTCAAAGTCCGACATTTGTTTTCGATCGGCGAACAAAGATGATCACAATAACCGGCGGCTCTTTTCTGAAATTCCAATTTTAACCTTTAGAGTGACGGATATTAGATTGTTCAGTTTTGACGACTATTCAAAATATGCATATTTTTTTTTTTAATAAATAAATTATATGTACTTGGTAAGTTAAGGGTTAAATATATTAAATGATTTATCCTAGGTTCATTCTTCAATATATAATATATAAAAAGTAAATAAAATTAAAAAAAAAGTAGCTAAAATTAATTAAAATATTTTTTTATATTTGGCAGGTTAAAGGTTAAATTTTTAAGATAACCTTTTGTTCTAAAAATTTATACATATAAATCACATTAAGTTGTTTATTTCATTTTATATTTTTTTTAATGATTAAAAAGATTAATATCATTAGTTTTATTTTAAAATTTATAAAACATTATTTTTGAATCGTTAAAATTAGCGTCTAATCTTTAAATATTTTCGCCTTTTATCATAGATTTTAATACAAAAAAAAAATTAATCCATATATATATATATATATATATATATATATATATATATATCTGCAATATCAATTTATTTAATAAATTCTATACTATATATATTACGTCATTTACACATTTAACTGATATTACACCATAAATACATTTATTTATAAATCACAATATGATTTATAAATTTTTCATACAATCTAAAAGTGCATTTCAATTGCGCACTTCCTTTATATTATCGTATATAAAATATGTGCACTTTATTAAAATAAATATTTTCCAAATATCAAAGATTTATCACGTTTATTTCTATGATGTCTGCCAAATATTCTATCATATTTATCAATTATAATTCGATAATAAACTACCGTCGATAAATTTTCTAAAATAATACAACTATATATATACCATATATATATATATATATATATATATATATATATATATATATATATATATATATATATATATATATATATATAATACCACGTTGACTTTGCGTGTTATTTGCAAATAATATTATCTGAAATGTAAGAAAAAAAAATATATATACTTTAATGTGTCACGTAGTTATTTTTGAAACGTCTAGTTTTTCAACGTAGACGAAAAAGTGACTATAAATATTACAATTTTCGCGGTAAAAAAATAATGTCTCAATACTTGAGTATATTGGGATAGGTCATTGGTTTTCCAATTATAATTACTATTATAATATGTGTTTTTTGTGTGTGCGTCACGAATTTTCATTCATAGTTATCGAATATATCATATTATGTACTACTGTGATCAAAAAGTAAAGCGAAATTGTCATTTAAAACTCCCAGGCATAATTAGGAAGGCGGGTAAATTGTAACTTTTTTCTAGGTTGGTAGGACTGCCTATAACATTCACCAAACGTCTGTCTATCAAAAAGTTTAATTATCTCCGAGTTGCACGTGTTTTTACATCTCGGTATCTTCATCACGATAATGCACCATGTCATACTGTATTGATTCTTTGCGATTTTTGTGTAAAAAACTCGACTCGTGTCGTTCCGCAACCACCATATTCGCCAGATTTGGCTCCGTGCGACTTTTGGCTATTCGGCAAACTCAAAAGGTCAATACGGGGACGCCGTTTTGATACGAAAAACTATTCCGACTGTTTTGAGGACTGGAAAAAGAGTTGGCAAAACTGCGTTTTATCGGACGAGGATTACTTTAAAGGCAATGAAATTGATTTGGAAGAATAAATAAAGAATTTTCATTTTATAAATAAATTCACCTTTTTTATTAGTATTTTTTTATTGAATTAAAATATTTATATTAAATTTAATAATATTCGACGTGATTTAATGTGAACGTTCATCATATTCATTTTCTTAAAAGGTTCGTAGCTGTATTCGCTCCATAAATGGAGTGCATTCGTGATAAACGGATGTTGAAAAAGATTAAGAATAGACATTTAAAAGTTTTCAAAATATATTGCTGAAGATGAAGGTTTCATATATTATAATAATTTAATCAAAATAAATTATACATTTTATTCTGCTATCTCATATAAGGTATATCAAGGATTTGTATTCTATAATTCAGTATTTATTTATTTATAATAAAAATATGTAATAAATTAAAAATTTTGAATATTGCATATTTTAATTATTTTTTAAAGATTTATAAAAAATATTAATCGAATTCTACAAAATGAAAATTGTCTTTACAGTTGTTTAATATGAAACTTTTATAATGAGAAAATTTGACCGCAAACATATATAGATTTCGATCATTAAAAATAATGAAAATAAAACTTTTTTTATCACACTTTTATTCATTATAAAACTATATATTAAAAAAAATGGAAAAATGTACCGCAAACACCATTGTCTTATAATGCAAACAATAAAGGCGAAAAGTTACGACCTTCACTCATAAAATATAAAATATCTGTATGAATAAGCGATAATTAATTAAACGATATTAAATAAAGAATAGTTTTTTTTTAAATTAGTATTTAATAGAAATTTCCATCATTTATTTTGACGCTCTATCGCCAAATATTTACTGGTGATGGAGCAAATTGAGTGAGTAATCTTAACTCTTTGCCAAATGTTTCGCTTTTGACATTTAATTATTGTAAATAATCGCATAATTCATTTGCGGTAAATTGGTAAATTTAATTGGCATTATTTTAATGTATAATTATAAATTTGCATTTTTTTTAACATTTTTTTATATAATTTAGAATTTTTTTTCAGTCAGAAGATTTTCAGTTAAATGCTACAATAATTCAAAAATTATACTTTACTATCCAATTTTGGTATCATTATTTGATTCGTTCTATCGATTTGACCATGAAAAGTTGGAGTGTAATACGGAAAAATTTATATAAATTTTCAAATATGCGGAAAATTTACATATTTTCAAAGATTTATGAAACGAATTCGCGATCGTAAAAGAAAAAATTAACGATAATCTTATTTACTATTATTTTATTATGATTTGGCATTGTCACGTTTCTTTCGTTTGCAAATATGATAATGATGTCACTATTCGACTTCTTCAAGGGCATTTCATTTCCACAAAGAGTTCGAATGCAGTGGCGTCCGTGCATATATATATTTTTTTTTTCATCTATGCTAGAATTATATGTTCACGCATTAAATTCGTGTATCTTTATATATTTATTCTTATTTTAATATTTTTGTTAGACAATGTTTGTACAATGTGAAAAAAATGTACATGGAGACGTTCGATTAAATTTAAAATATTATTAAATTTTAATTTTGGGCATTATTATGTATGGTTGAAAAAAAAGCGTTGGCAAAAGTGCATTTTATCGGACAGGGATTACTTTGAAGAGGATGAAATTTATTTGGTAGAATAAATAAAGAATTTATAATTTATAAACAAATTCACCTTACTTTTTGCTCACAGTGTTATATCACGTAGTTTTTATTATAAACTTATTTTGACACTATTTTCTTAGAAAAATATTTATATATTAAAACTTATGCGGTCAATACACTTTGAGTATTAATTAATTTTGGCACAAAGTATGATTTAAAAAATTCGCAGAAAGCTATATAATATTTTTTTTATTGAAACGTGTACGCTTTCAAAATGACACATGGATTTATTTTCAAAATTTAACTGTCAACACCGGAAGGTGGAAATGTTCCAATTAGAGCACTTTTTTTTGACTTCAAATATATTATTATTATAATAAAATATTTTATCGGAATTGAATTTATATCAAAAATTTGAATAATTTATCGTTTTAAGTTGAGCGGATGATTCAATATGATTTCGCTTTATAATTTTTATAGTACTTAACTGTGATATAAAAATTGTATTTTTTTTTTAAATATATTTTTATTCTATATATCGCACATCTATATGAACAATGTTATAAATCTAAAATTTAATATCCAAAATCGATTGTAATTTTTGAAAATGAGTTTTAGCATTAACGACATTGAAATGCGACACTTGTAATTAATTATTCTTCATATTCATGCGTACAACAATAATAAAAAATTACACGTGATTTAAACATAACAAAAAAATATGCAAATATTAGTTTTATTTATTTATATTTATTTATCTATATCACGGCATTGAATTTATTTATTTATATATATATATTATACTCGAAACTAATAAAAATGCCATTGTTTACGCAACATGCATTAAATGTCGCGGAAAAATTCAATGTCAATATTTTTCTGAACTCTTCTTTCTAGATAATGAAAACCGGTAAATATTTACATGATTTATATATTATAATTGTTTTTATTTTTTCGTAAAGTCGTGATCCGTAAATTAATTTAGCTGTGTCCTCTGCTTTGACCCATTTTAGCCTTAATCTCTTCCGAAACGATAACGATTAAACTGTTGTTTTATTTGCGATCGACGCAGAAATTTTCAACTTGCGAACTGCGGTCCGATTATTTTATCCGTAATTCGATAATTATTTTTAACAATTTTTTTTTTATATATCTATGTAAAAAATTAATATAATATACAATACATTTCTTCATACAAATTATACGTGTTAATACGCGTCATTTTTTATTGATTTAACCGACTATATATTATGTATATTTTTTTAATATAAAATTAAAAATTAATATATGCAAATCTAATTTTTATTTTGATAAATTTTCCGGTATTAGAACAATCATAATATACCATGAAAATAGATTAACGTTTTTATTCAATATTCGTCGATTGTGTCAAGGTTTTGCGATTTAATCATCTTATTAATTTTTTACATTTTTTTTTGTATTTATGCAATCACGTTATAAATCTTCTGTGTTTGTTTTTTTTTTAGTTATCTTCTGCGATTATAATGGATCCGGAAGATCTCTTCAATTCTTGGAAGACTATATCCTCAAAGAAGTTTTACCATCGCACGGTGGAACCTGCTCATCCATGTCCAACACGTCTCAGCAGACCAATTTATTCAAGTAAATAAATCCATATAAATATTTATATATATTATGTTAAATTCAATTAATCAATTCGTATTAATTAATATAATATTATTAATAATGCGAAAAATATACATTATAATTAAATATTATTTGTTGATCTCACTAATGGGAAGTTTATTAAATGATTTATATTTAAAAATATACGTATGAATTTTAATTATAAATTTAAGACGAACGATGATGGATTTGAATTCGACGATTTGGCTTTCTAATTGTTTTTGTAATAATTTTGATATAACTATTTTTTTTTCAATTCAATTGGAATATTATCTATAAAATTATAACGAGTTTATAAAATAGATTGTTGTATCATTCTAAAAATATATAAGAATCAATATTGTTTATATTGATAATATTTAAAATAAAATTATTCATTTTTTAGTAAATGGATTTAACTTAGTTTAATGCTTAAACTCATTAACCGTTGCTTTTACCGGTTATAGGCGAAAAAAAATACTCGCAAAATACCGGTTAGGTTCTTTTAACCTTTATACATATATATATATATATATATATATATATATATATATATATATATATATATATATATATGTTGTTTTTATTAAGTTCGTCTACCTTTTTGTTTAGGAAATGTGAGAGACAAACCGAAATTTCTTCGATTTTTCGACTTCAAAGAGTGCCAAAAAAAAAAAAACAAAAAAAGATGTCGTTGATTAGTGCCAGCATAAATTATTCGGAAAAGTTTTTTCCGGACGACGAACTTTTATAATATATACCATAAAAGATCCCCTTATCTATGATTGAATACAAAAAAAATGATCTCTTGTCAAATTAATGTTCAGCCGGCGCTATACTAGAATATTTTTTATATAATTAAAAGTTTTAATTAAAAATTCTATTTATGTTATTCATATTTATAATTAGAATTTATTTCAATTATGCTCTAATGCGTAATTAATTATGTTTAGAATAAATATAATTACGTTTAGTTTATTATGTTTGTTTTTATTAATATTAATTTTATTTCAAAATATTTTAATTTCTCTGAAATATGCTAGATATTTAGATAATCAGCTTTTAATTTGATATACAATCGTTAATTTAACAGCGAGAGTGGAAAATTTTAATAAATTGAAAATTTTTCCTATCATCTGACTATATATAAAATTTTCCTCCCATCTTTATCTTTTCAATAAAAATATTATTTTATTTAATAAAACCTAAGAAATATGTAGAATTTAAATATTAAATAAAATAAATATTGATGTCATTATACATCGTCGTAAACAATCGGTTAAACGTCGTTTAAATAATATTATGATAATTTAATAAATTAGAAATAAACGATGACAGACAGACAGACAGACAGACGGACATTGAAAAATTTCAATAAATCTGTTTGACCTTTGCATTGAAAATGCATAAATTATCCGCGATTTTTCCGGAAAAACACGTGTGATCCGCTTTTAGAAAATGCTCGCTCACGTGTGCTTTAATTTAATTAGATCTCTTTGATTTTTTTTTTTTAGAAAACGAAATTACATATATAATTTATTGGCAATGTTAAAAATATAATTCTTAGAGCGGGTTCAATAGACCCGTTTGAATTATGTAAAAATTTGAGTCATTGATTTAATTTAATAGTTAAAAATTATGAACTTGTGTTCAAAGGCATACTCATAGTAAACGATAGCAAAAATTCCATTTTCTTAAAATATAATCTTTGTCTGAATTGTTTTGTTCAATGTTTAAAACAAATATGAGACATCGTTGAAGGAATAGTTGAAAGTTTTTTGATTTTCTTGAATGTTCAAAGACAAAAAATTTTCAAAAAAACATTTCGCTCCTTCGTCGCCAGTTTATTGACATTAATATTATAATGCCTTAACCATTATTTGTATAATTAAAAATTTAATTTATTTTTTTTAGATCTGAGGCCAGAGCAATAATACACAGTGCATGCAATTGTAATTCCGACGATGTGGTTCTATTGGGTGGATCCCTTTCCATGCTGGTGAGAGCACTTCGTCCTAAAGCGCCGGTGGTTTTTGTGGGTCCAGCCGAAAGTGCAGCAACCCTCGCACCATGGAGAGAATGCGATGCCACCGTGAGTTTTTTCAACTTTCTCATTATGCAAACTGTCTCAGGTTATCGTACGCTCGGGGTCTGAATTTACTCACCCCATGGGTCATAATCCTTGAGGTCGTGCACCCATACATAGTTCGAGCTCCCGGGACGTGCATTAAAGGTCGAAAACCCCCGAAAAGTCCAGACCGTAGAATCTGCCATGTGCATCGAAGTTTCTATAATAAATTTTGTCTAGTCTTTGTATGCGAAACGAATACAGCATTTTAAAATTTTCATTCAGCTGAACCTTGTCTTTTTCGCAGTGCAATAAAACTTTCAGAATGATTCTGTTTGTTTGCATTATAAATGAAAATAAAATTAATGTTATTTTATATATTCATTTTTATTATATATATATATATATATATATATATATATATATAATAATAATATATCATCATCATTATCACCACATTTTTATTATCATTATCATTTCTTGTTTATCCAAAGACAACCTACGCATATTTGTGCGTAAATTGCTGTATATCTTCTTTAATTAAATTAAGCTACAATTCAAAAGGCGCATTACGTTATATTTGTTGACCTCTTTTAATCTTCAATCACTTCTACTTTGAGGGTTAACGACACTTAAACGACTATTCAAATTAGAATACATACTGTATATCGCTTCCAAAACACCATTCAGATCGATAAAAATGAACAACAAACATAACTATTTACTTTAATATTTGTAATGTGACATATTTTCAGATTATTCGCATACCGGAAACGAAAGAAGGCTTTTTGGATTTGAATAATTTAGAATTGAAATTACAACAGTACTCTGGATGTGGAAGAAAATTGATCGGATGTTTCGCGGGAGCATCTAGAGTTACTGGCATTTTAGCTGATGATGTAGCCACGACACTACTCCTGCATCAATATGGAGGATTGGCAGTATGGGGTTGTGCATTATCGGCAGCCGGACGTGGTTTAGATATGAATCCTCATTTACCAGGTCTTGAAGAGGGTGGAGCTGCAGCTAGGAAAGATGCTGCTTATTTCACATGCGCTAAATATATTGGAGGTGTTCAGGCACCATCTGTTCTAATAGCTAAAAAAGATTTATTTAAACAAAGTTCTTTGTTTGCAAAAGACAATGTCCAGGTAATATTAATATTACTATAAAAAACATTTAATTTCTTCGTTAGTATTTAATACTCTTTAAATTTTTACAGGATATAATTATGAAAGAAGAAGATTGTGGTCCAGTTGAAGCAGTAAGAGCGGCCCTCGTAGTTCAATTAAAAGAAGCCATAGGTTTATATAATATAGAAATGAGACAAGACCGTATTACAAGGTTTTTCAAATTCGTCCAATTTTACTATAGTTCAATTAAGTAATGTCAGATATTTGATTTTGTTGTTGTTGTTGTTTTTTTTTTAGACAAGTGTTATCTCATATTAAAAACATACCTGAACTTATTTTACTCGGAAATGACGTTACTTCGGTTAGAAAATTACCAATATTCTCATTATTGATAAAACATCCTCGCGGTACATTCCTTCATCACAATTTTGTATGTGCCATTCTTAACGATGTTTTTGGAATACAAGCACGAGGAGGTCTCAAAAGTACCACAAATTACGGTCAAGAATTATTGGGAATTGACGAAGACTTAGCTAAAGAATATGCCAAATTGCTTGGCGATGATATGTAAGACATTAAATACTAAAGCGATTATTAAAAAAAAACTATTTCTTAATACTATTTAACTTTTTTTCTGTAGTATATCCGATTATCAAAACGGTTCAAAAATATCAAATCAAATATCTAATGGAAACGTGTATGAGCATCTCCGTCCAGGATTTTGTAGGATTTCTTTCCCATATTTCATTGCAGAAAATGAACTTGCTTTTGTTTTGGAAGCTCTCAAAATGGTAGCCACTGAAGCATGGAAGATGCTTCCACAATATACGGTTAATTCAGAAACCGGTGTTTGGACCCATCACACTTATCCGCCTTTGAGAGATAGAAAGTCTATAAAAAATATTAGATACGTTGATGGAAAAATGTCAATTCACGAAAGAAAGATTACAAGTAAGTTTTTACATCATAAAAGAGTTATTATATTAACAGTGCATTATAATAGTCACGATTTTAATTTTTAGCATGTGGAACTTTTCCACAAACTCATACCGAATGTCTTCAAGCAGCACGCAACTTGTTTAGTAGAGCTAGGAAAGCTGCTCAAAAATATCCTTTAACAGAACAGAATATTAAATTTAATGCTAGAGCAGATTATCTGCGATGGTATATGCTTCCCAAAGAAGCACACGATTTATTATTGGGAAACTCGGCAAATGTTAAGCATATAACTCCTTTTGATCCATTGATGTATTCAAATGGAAGAAAAAGTGTATCATCGATCTCATCTGGACAAAGTTCACCAGTGCCGTGTGGTTCTCCAAGACATTTCAGTCTTTCTGCTATTGATGTAAATCAATTAACCGCTTTCAATTCAAATTATAAATCTTTATCGCGGGAAGGTAGCTTAATTGAACATATTGCAAAATCGCATACGGCCAGGATAGAAAAGGCCGCATCACCACCAGTCAAATTTATTATTGGAGATATGAACGCTTCATCTACATGCTACAACGCTCCAGTATCAAATTTAGTCAGAGCAGAATATAGATTGTCTAGGGCTAGATGTCATAGCTTAGGATCAGATAGTCCTCCACCTCCATTAAACTCACAAATTATAAACACTTCTATCAATGAAAAACTCCACACATGCAACTGTGGTAGTCAGACAGATTTACATTCTCTAGATGATCTCAATAATTCTCCGGCGTCGAGTTTCACATTTTCTAGAAATAATTCTACTAACATGGAATGTAGTCAGATGGGTAGATCTTCACCTGCTGTTTCAGTAGCTTCACACAATTCAGAAGATCTCCAAGCGTACGTTAAAGAAATGACAAAAGAAATAGCAACAGAAATTAAATCTGAAATTAGGGAAGTTATTTCAAAAGTCGAGGACGTGTTAGAAAATACTGAACATGTTGATATGTCCAATATCAATTTCAACAATTGTAATAATCAAAATCCATTGAATAATTCAGTTTCAGTAACAGACGTAGCCGAGTATTTAATGGGGGTTTCTAGGGAAATGGCTAGTGAAGTTAAGCACGAAATTAGAGAAATGGTGAATCAAGTGGATGAAATAATTTCTCCAGATATAAATAGTTCCAATTATTTATCCATGTCATCACCCAGTGCTTTTCGAAAGAGTTCACCACCTGAAGTAATAAGACGTCGATATAGATCAGGTTCGGAAGCCTCTTTCGGATATTTGAAATTTGCACAAAATGATTTAGCGAAAGACAAGAAATGTTTAAAGAAATCTCCTACTAGTCCATCATTTCATGTGCCTGATAAATCTAGTCCTGTGAACCAAGACACGGAAAGCCTAACATTTTTTCGTGGCCAACAAAGATCAAACAGTCAGCCTTCAGCGAGCGATAAATCGCCGCAACTTACACCCGATACTCTATCACATGACGTTCCTTGTTCTGGAAATTTGTCATTCAATTCAAGCGAAACTTCAAGTCCTGATACGATTATTCAAGTCTTAAGTAACACGACAATTTCCAATACTATGACCAAATCGTTAAGTTCTCATAAATTATCGGACGACGATAACTCGTGCACCGAAAGCGAATGCCATAAACTATGCCATAAAAACAAAACATGGTACCATAATAATTCTGTCAGCTCGCAAGATAGTGGAATAAATTTGTGCTTTCACGACCACGACAGCTATCATGATAACGGTAAATATTTTTTAATCTTGAGAACGTGATGTATGATAAGTAATCTGTTTCCATTTGATTTCAAATGTGGACATATGAATTCATTATTTTTATTTCAATATATTAATTTATAATTTCAGTTAAAAAACGTCCTAGCTCTGATTCCTCGTGTTATAAAAAGAAAAGAAACCAGACTCGGTTAAAAAGCGGTTGTTCAGCACAGCGACAAGAAAAAAGCGAAGTTCCAGATATTATCGAGGGTGTGCCAGTTTGTTCTGGAGAACATAAGTCACATTTTAACAAAAATGACGACCTGAAAGGTTCCCAAAATACCAGAACGGATTATGAATCTAATGATAGCTCTAGAAAAGACAGCAAGTAAAATATCACTAATTTCAAATGAAAATATACATGAAAATATGCAATATTAATTAATATAATATCGTTTTTAGTTGTTCAACTTCGGACTCAACATGTTCTAAATGTCCTAGTAGAATATCTATTACTAGTTTATCTGATAATGATTTTTCAAGAAAATCAAGTTGCAACGTTGACACATTTAGCTCAAAAAGATCTAGTACTAATACATCATCTGATGATTTTGCTAGGTAGATTATTCACAGTTGAATTATTGATAAATAAGTATTTAGTTGATGTTGAAATTAATAAAATTTTATTTACAGATGCTCAGATCCATCATGTTATCAACATTTAGAATCGATAACGGATGCACCGACTTTTTCTAATACTTGTAGAAGTCGACTTAGTTCAAATAGCAGTAGCGATTCTGAATATCCTGGTGAAATGATATTTGACGAAGACGGAAAGTGGCATTGTCCTCCGAAAACAGTATGGAAAGCAGCAGTCGAAGTAAATAACATTCTGAATATTATTAAAAAAAAAACATGTATAATTTTTGATTAACAATTTATTTTTATATTTAGGCCATTCAAGAATTTAATATGATAAAACATCAGGATAAAATTTTGATTTGTATGTCTGGTGGACCTCATTCATTAGCTTTATTACATACCTTACATCAATATCAATATTACGCTGAAGCTAAAGGAATTCATTTTTCAATAGGTATATATAATAACTATAAAATAAAATATTTATTACTGAATAATTATAAATGTATTTTTTCCTCATAGGCGCAATTACAATAAACGATGGCTCATCTAACATTGATCCTTTACATTTGATGGCATATTGTAAAACTTTAGGCATTAAATATATGTATCAGGATAATTGTCATAGCGGATCTTCAGGAAATTCTTGTAAGATTCAATCAAATTGTAATAATTTTACAATTCCTTATAATTATAATTAATTAATTTCAGATTCAAAGAAACAATCACGTATTACTGACATGTGTAGCTTTACAAACCATTGGACAAGACGACAAATATACCGATCGGCTTCTGAACATGGATATAATGTAATAGCGACCGGACAGCATTTAGATGATGTAGCACAAAGTTTTATAATTTCAGTTTTTCACAATGGACGACTTAGTACAATGAAAGCGCATTATTTTATTAGGTAAATATTGTTAATAAGAAACAATTTTTATTATAATATTATACATAAATTAAATTATTATATAATAAATTGTTACAGAGAAAACAATTTACGTGTTATACGTCCATTGATTTATGTTCGAGCTAAGAATTTAACTCAATTTATTGAATCGCGACATATACCTCTATTCAGTTCTATAAAATACAATAACGAAGAGTGTCACAGTCCTGAAAATGTTTTTACAAACGTTTTCGACGATTCTAATAGTAACGATAATGTAGATGCTCAACATGATAATAGTTCTCAAGATGATTCCAATAAATTTAACAGGTAATGATTGAATTAATTTAATTAATTATAATTATGTTCGCGTATATATCATAATTTGTTGCATATACATATTTTATATTTTAGTAAAGTGAATCGTTCTCTGTCTTCACCTGACGATCCAAATCAAGCTGTAAAACAGTCAAAAAGCAATGGCAGAGCCAGAGCTACATCGGCACCGTGTGGTCTTCAACAAACAACACTCCTGGCACATCAAGAAGCTGTTCAACCCGGTTTATTTGCCAGTCTTAAAGCTGCACTTCATCCTCTTATAAGCGCAAAGTAATATATATATTTTTTTAAAAGCAACTTATACACCGTGATCAAAAAGTAAAGTAAATTTGTTTATTAAATGTAAATTCTATATTTATTCTTTCAAATCAATTTCATCCCCTTCAAAGTAATCCCTGTCTGATAAAACGCAGTTTTGCCAACACTTTTTTCAGTCTTCAAAACAGTCCGAATAGTTTTTTTCCGATATAGCCTTTAACACCTTCTTCGATTCGGTCAAATCTGGCGAATACGGCGGTTGCGGAACGATACGAGTCGAGTTTTTAGCAAAAAAAGTCGCGAAGTACCAATGCAGTATGACATGGTGCAAATATTGTAATGAAGGAGCCAAGAGTTTTAAAAATACATGTAACTCGGAGATAATTAAACCTTTTGACAAATAGATGCCTGGCAAATGTTATAAACAGTTCTACTAATCTAGGAAAAAAATTACAATTTACCTGCCTTCCTAATGACCGGGAATTTTAAATTATAATTTTATCTTAAGTTTTGATCACAATAGTATATATATATATATATATAATGTATATTCATCTATTTTTTAACATATTTTCTTGTTTCAGAGGTATAGATAAAGACATGAAAGAGTATCGTCATAGAAAACGATCTGTGATTCAAATGAAAAATGGTGCTCCTGTATACAATTCGGACGAAGGCACAGACGAAGAACCTATGACATAAAACTGAAATAATTCTTTATAATTTTTTTCTCATTGCATGTATATATTTTAAAATGCAACCAGATTAATATTTTTTATGATATCAACGTAATCGTTGTATTCGTTTATATTGAATGAAAGTCATTATATTTTATAAAAAATTATAACTATTGTTTCATATGTTATACATTATGAAATTTTATCCAGAGTGAATACAAATATTGCACAAGGTGCTGTATAAATGTTGATGTCTATTATGATATATATATATATTGGATAATCGTCTTTAAAATTATGATAAAATATGAGATATAACAATTTATTTACTCAAACATAAATAATAAAAAAATATAAATTTAATATAAAATATATATTATATAATATGTGCTCAATATGCATACATATAAAATACAAATGCGTATTTATTATTATGATTGATATTTCATAAATTTAATAATTTTGTAATATTCATTTTTAGTTGCATATTTTCAATAATGAAATATAATAGAACTGATTGAAGCATAACACATAAAATTTTTATTTTTAGTTACACACACACACAGCATAATGTCATTAGAATTAAGATAATTCGAAGGCAATATTATTGTATTGCTTTCTTTTTGAGTCCTTTTTTCAAATGTAGTAATGTAGATTTTACTTTTAACTTATTTGTAATTGATAATGTTTAGTACTACTGATTAATATTATTTCTAGTTGAGATGTCAATGTATGTTATAATTGAATTGTTTGGATAATGATAATTGAAGAATGTCCTTGTTAGATGTTTGACGAGATTGTTTCTTCAAAGTTTATTATTGTTTATAAATTTATGTTTTAAATTATTATAAAATATAATCTATATTTTATAATATAGTATTCTGTTATAATAAGGAATACTATACAATCTAAGAATTATATGATAAAGATGAAGTTCTAAATAATATGGTGTTTTGCAATCGAAATATCTACAAATAGATTGATCTATCATTATTTTTTGTTTTTGAAAAAGAAAATTAATTATGGTATTTTAAATTGCAAACACTAATATATGATGTAAAAGGTTTCTGAATAAATATATAAATTTATGCATGAATTTAATAAAATTAAAAAAGGTAGGCCGTTTGCTGATCGAGGCTTGAAGTCATATTTAGAATTAGTGTTAAACAACTTTATATATATATATATATATATATATATATATATATATATATATATATATATATATATATATATTTTCAATTATAAATCTGAATTGATTATAATTATAATCGGCATTATTGAGTTACGTGGCCATAAAAAAATGAAAATATTTTTCCTATAAATTATTATTGAAAAATTTATTTTAAACTATTATTACTTCATATCGAATCAATTTGTAATATATATACTGTGTATATATATATAATGATTATAATATAAAAATGAAGTAGTACAGAGAAAAATTATATTATATTTTTATTGTAGTTTCTAAAAAGAATGCAGTATATATTAAAAAAATTCAATTCGATTCAATCCGCAGTTTAATATATTTCTATTTTAATTTCGCTGAAGGAATTGAGGGAATTATATATATATTATAAATAAATAAACGATTTAGAAGAGAAAAAAATATTATAATAAAAAACACAAACAAACCGAATATGTGCCAATTAATTTATTAATTCCTGTATTTATGATGATGATGATGTTTACCTCATGTGTTTTTGAAATAAAAAGATGGAATATAATGTCAATGATTTATTAAAGTTGTCAAGAGTTTTTTTTATACTTTAGAATATATAAATTCAGTAATTTTTATAGCACAATCCTGAAATATTTTTCGACACTTCTAGCAGAATTTAAAATAGTTAATAGATGCATTGTTAAACTATATATATATATATATATATATATATATATATATATATATATATATATATATATATATATATATAATTATATATGATATACTTTGTAAGCAAACGTTGAAATGGATCGATTGTAAGATTTTAACACTTTGAAGTCGTATTTGAGAAAAATAAAAACAATTAGCACTAGTTTGAGATAATAGAGCATGATGTTGTTAAGCATTGTATAAACTATGATAGATGTCATGATGCATTGTGGAGTACGTTATTTCTAATTCTCAACTTGTATATTTATATTTGCATTGTCATTTTTTTTGTCTAGGATTTTCTCATTTATTATATTTTATATTTACATGATTTTTTTTTCTACTTGTAAATATATTATAAAGCATACATTTGAAAAATAAATTCATAAAAATATTTCACTATTATCGACAATATTATATGTAAACTTTTATATATATATCTTATGCTTGTTTACTATTATTTTATATATACTTTTTACATCAGTGGAATAAAATGTTTATAAAACCATTATTATAACGTGTTTTATTTATTATTTTCAGATTAATTTACTTTTTTTAATACCAAAAGCGATGAATAAAACGATATATTTTTTAATTACTATGCGATTATTAGCTGTATTTAATGGCCTTATATGAAATAGCTTTCAAAATATCTGATTAATTTGATTATATTATATTTTAAATATTAATATCTATATTGTATGACTGATAGTAATATATTATAATATTATCGTCAAATAGATAAGTGATTAACATTCAGCACTTATTAAAATAGAACTGAATCGTATTTTACTCTTATTGTCATTGCTGTTGATATATTTAGATCTATTATTAATGGTCACTGAATAATAATAGACAACGTCATATATAAGTAATAGATTAAAATTTTAATTTTATATACATAGAATTGAAACGGAATAATTTAAGCAATCATTTATTCAATTAAAATATTACAAAGCAAGCACAAAAAATGCATATTTTTTTCATTATTTTTTTTTTAAATTATTCGCAGATATATGTGTGTGAGTATATTATATAATAATTAATATTTTTTTATAATTCATTTCTTAGTGCAGCCCCCTTCTTTTGGTTCGCCCCCCTTTTTAGTACCGCAATTACAATTCGAGTCACATTTGCAGTTCGATCCGCACTTATCAGGAGTACAATTGCATTCTGAAACAATAAATAATATTTTTTATTATTATGATTGAAATCAATAAATCTCAATTTCCATTTATATTTATAAATATTTTCATACAAAAAATAAATATAGTAATATTACAATACTATTTAATTTAAATTATATATTTATTTCAATCGATTAAATTCATATCATATATTATAATTCATATAGATTTTTATTATATTATTTAATCAGAAATCAGTTTCAAAATCGTCATAAAAAATATATTATTTTTTTATATAAATAAATAATTAGAAAATATTAATAAATTTTATAGTATATAAATGTTTAAAATTATTTCTGAGTAATTAATATAAGCATTTATGCCAATAATTCCAAGACATGATAAAATTTATTATATATATATATATATATATATATATATATATATATATATATATATATATATATATATATATTCTAAAAAATAATGAAACATTACTAATTATCTATTGATAACATAATCTTTGATAAAATAAAGAATTATATATATATATATATATATATTTCATTATCTAAATGAATCATCGCGTATCAATATTAGTTATAGAATATTTTCAAACAAGTTTTCAGCCATTTTCCACGATAAAATTATTACTATATATATATATATATATATATATATATATATTTATATATATATATATATATATATATATATATATATATATATATATATATATATATATATATGTTAAAATATATGTCATAAAGGAAATACGCAATAAATGTGACACATAATAATCGATAATTTTAATTTTATTTTCGCTGTTGATAATTGATGCTATTATCATATATCTGTTAACTTACTGTCTCCACAGCATTTGCAAGGCATGATGAGGATTATTGGATATGTCTTCCAGCAGATTCGATGTACCAAAGTCAAATGATGCTAGTTCTACGTTGACCGTCTGCAGATCGATAACCTTCCACAAGCAAAATGCTAGTGTATGTGTGTGTGTGTGTGTATTCCTGTATTTTTCAAATGAATTCTTCAGCAGAGGTTCACAAGTGTTGAAATTAAATATTTTATTTTTTATATATAATATATTTTTGACAATTAAAGTATCAAAATATTAAAACATAATAAATAGAAAAAGAACAGATAGATAAGAGTAATATTTTTGATCTCTAAAATAATATAGATGATATCTTTATTTCAATGTAATCCTTTATGTATGAAAATTAGATAAAAAAAAATAAATTGATTGAAAATATTAATTAAAAGTAACGTTTTCTATAAGAAATAATCTATGAAAGGAAGACAAACTAATGTTTCAAAAAATATTGTGCAATTAGTTATTATCCAATAATAAATATAAAGAATTATGAACCAAATTTTTGAAAATCAATTAATTTTGTTCATATTTTTTCAGATTAACCATATTTCCAATTTATATTTTTCATAGTAAAAATAGAAATATACTTTTAATCAGTCGAAATAATTAATCTATTATCGATTTTCACAATTTAACGATAACATTATTTATAGAGAAAATTTTAATTTCAATTCATTGGTTCTAGAAAGCAACAATAAAACAAATGTTTTATAGACAAAGTCGCAAAGATAATTTCATCGTTCGTTCGATCACAATCATAAGTTTTGTAATCCCTGACACAAAAAACTCCTGAGGAAAACATTTTCGAGATAATTGCCTTCTGCTTGTTCATCTATGCCTTTAAAACCGTGGCTAAATGGATGGAATGTGAATGTTTGAAAATTTTTATCAAAATATACATTCATTCAATGCTATTTATTCTATTAAAAATTGAAATAAAATAATTCTTATTAAAAAATATATTTCATCAATTTATTTTCATGTGTTTCTTGCAATATATATTATATATTTTTTGCAAAGTTTTAGTGCAGCAGAAGTCGAACAAGAATTCAATCTATTTAATCACAATGAACTATTGTACCATATTTAAAAGAACCAAAACAGGTTTTTTTATTATTACTGTTGACCATCTAACGAAATAATAAATTATATGTAATAATAAAAAAATAATGTAACAAACAGACCAATCAGATTTGTATAGATATGTAAAAAAATATAGTATAGATATAAATATAATAATACTCATCAAAATACTACATAGTTTCTATTTACAGCCTCTTCAGAAAATATTGAAATTTATACTATTATATTTTAATTAATAATTTAGTATTTTCCAAATAACGAATGTTATAATTTATAATTCATTAAAAGTATACATTGAAGACAAATTTATCAAATTGAAACTCATGATAACAGTATCTATAATATCTTCTTTAGATCACAAATACTAAAACTTAAATATTTTTTTATCATATATATATATATATACTATATATATATATCACGAAATATTAATAAAAGTTAAATTATATTTTTCAACAATTTCAACTTTGCATATATATAATAAAAAATTGTGTTTTAATGGAGAGATATTATATTAGTTGAAGCAAAATTCCTATACTTTTCTTTCAGCATACAGATTATAAGAATAAAAATTTATAATGCAGTTCGTTTAATCTGTAATAAAATCAAGAAAATATTAAATTTTTCAAGTTTTTCATCGGTCAAAAAAAAATGTTGCAATATTTGAACATTTTTCGTTTATCTGATATCTATATATGATTAGATAAAAAAAAGTAACTTCAAATACTCTATGTACAGGTCTCATTAACGTACATATTTTTGTACGGAGTGGATTTATTATTGCCACATAGATAATTTTAATTACGATACGGACAAAAAAAAATCAATTCAAGATGGGGCGTAAGCCTCGTTTATTGTTTCTGTTCTTTATTGTGGCAATTGTACAATTAAACATTGTTCAGTGTCAAGGCGTAGATATTATCGCGGATATTGCCATAGAAAAATCGCTAAATGATGATGTCGAAAACGTTGCACCTGTTGATGATAATGCTCCTGTAGAAGATGTTGCACCCGAAGAACCTGTTCAAGAGACGGTCGTTAAAGACGACGATTACAAAGATCAGCACAGCATCGACGAGAAACCATCGTCTAATGATGAAAATCAAGATGAAGCGGCAGTGGAGGATGTCGAAGTACCGAAACCTCTATCGCCGTTGTCAAGATCAGGACCTGAATCAAAATCAGGAGCTTATATAATGGATAATAATTATGAACCAGTGAGATCTAATATGGAAGTAGGATATGGTGAGTAGTTTTGTATTTATTTAACTATAATATATATATATATATATATATATATATATATATATATATTGTTAATGTAAAAAAAATAATCAATTCTTCAATCGTATTCTCATTAAGAGACTATAATGTATGTACTGATTAATTTATAATCTCTTACTTATCAATGAATTTGACACTATTACATAATTATATTTAAATTATTGACCGTCATATTTTATTTTAAAATTGAAAATTTACCTTTTAACGTGCTGAAAATAATATTTTATATGTCGCCATTTACAGGGAGTGGTCTATCAATTTGATAAGATATTTAAGTGTTGATAAGACTCTCGTCATATACTTATTTGTTTTAATAAATATTATATTTTATCGAAACTTACATAAAATATATTTATATAGCGAAATATATATGTTTTTTTTTTAAATCAAAATTATATAAAAAAAATATCGATGACACGTTATAAAATATATTCTAAATGTAATATAATGAAACTTGATGACTCAACATTCAGTTTTGATAAGATAAAATATTTGTTCTTTTTCTGATTGGTTCCTTAAATTGCCTTTTTAGGTCTGAATCTCTTTTTTTTTATTTGTATAGTTAAGTATAAAGATTTTTCTATAATAACTTTATATAATATCCATTTAATGAACGTTGTATATTTATAATCAATATATCTATGTAATTCTATATTAAATAATCACACTTTAAATGTAAAATATAAATTAATTTCAACCAAACAACATATAAATAATAATTATATATTTTTTTCATATCCATAATTATTTAATTTCAATTCAAAGTCTTCTCTCAAAAATATGATATTTTTTTAGTACTCGAAATGATGAAATAATTTAATAAAAAATCTTTACACCGTGAAAATATTGCGTATGATTTTAATTATTCTGCTTAAAAAAAAGTTGAATCATGAGATAACATCCACAGTAATTTTATATTTTACATACATACTCATATTTACTGGGAATTAATCTTATCTAAGGTGTGGCAACATAGTCTAATCGCTGATATTGTGATATTTCAACATTGATAAACAACAGTAAAACAAAAAAAAAAAAAAAAAATATATATATATAACCAAATATTTTATATGACGAATATTTTTTCTAAGAATTCAGAAAAATGTTTTTTTTTTCATAAATTAATTTGAAAAAATCAAAAGGATTCATATGGATTCTTTGAGATCTTTAAAAATTTCCAACTTTTTGTTGGGATTTATAAAAAAATATTTTTTGTAGAATGCTGCAAAAAGTTTCGTTTTTAGTAATCTTTTTTCTATTTTATTTACACATATTTTAAAGTATACCACTAATAAATACAATTAACCTATATTTATATAGTTTTAAGAACATTCTTTGATTTTTTAACATGTTTATGACTTTTCAAAAAAAATTTTTTTTGCTCTCAAAAACTAAAAAATATATAATATATATATCATCGATTTTGTCTGCATCATAAAATTCGATATCGTTTTTTAACACTGATAAGTTATTAAATTAAATATAATCGATAAGGAATATAATCGATACGAAAGTATTGTTCGCAAATGATATAGGATAAAATAAATAATTATCTAAAATACGGGCGAATTTAACGTATTTTTTTTTTTATTTTATTATAAAATTAAATAATTTAATTAATATTTTGCTGGTTTTTAGAACACATCGATGGCCGAGTGGCTCCTCCCACAACATATAATAATAACGGTCAACCATATGTTATTGCGGAAAGTCGTTTAAAATCATTACGAGAAAGATTCGTATATCCTTACTATGATCTTGGTGGAGACGATAACAATGGAGATTATCAAAAGGACATTCATTCTTCGACACCACAACTCCATAAAAACTTCAATTTTCAGTTACCTTTCTTCGGATTTCGATTCAATTACACCAGAGTAAATTTCTAATCGCATATAAATTATTTACTATCGTAATAAAAATGTAATATATTAAGAATATTTTGCAAATTCTAGGTTTCAATGAATGGATATCTCGAATTCAGCGATCCACCGCCGCAATACACTTATCCGTTAACGTTTCCGATTAAAGATTGGCCATCACAAAATGATCCGTCATTCATTGGAATCTTCTTTAGCAAATGTAGAATCGGATCTATACGAGTGGAAGACATCGATCAAAGAAAACCGGGCGTATATTTCAGACTCGAAAGAGATTTACAAACCAGAACCGATCAGATGGGCGTTGAAATAAGAGAACGCGTCACTTGGGATCTTCGAACTGGAGTTATCGGCGCAGATACTTTTGAACCAAAGCATGCCGTTATTGTGACTTGGAAAAATATGTCATTTGCTGGTGGCATCGGAAATTCTCTATTCAAAGTAAAAAAAGAAAAACTCTCATTGCTCAAAATTTGCGTACATTCTTTGTCTATTTTTCATTTTGATTATTGTTTTTTAGACAAACTCATTCCAAATGGTTCTTGCAACCGATGAAGTTTTCACATATGCTATTTTCAATTATATGGATCTTCAATGGAGTTCGCATACAGAAGCCGGCGGTGATACAACAGGTGGAGAAGGCGGTGTGCCTGCTTATGTAAGTATTATACATATTGTTATTATCAACAGGAAACTATGAGATTTTGATATGATTCTCTCTGTTTCTGGTGATCTATATTTGTATAGCTAATAAAACATTGAATACTTTTGTTTATATAATTGATTAATCAATATTTTAGATCGGTTTTAATGCTGGTAACGGTACTCAAAGTTACGAATACAGCCCATACTCACAGGCATCGATTTTAAGAGATTTAACTGGACGCGGTTGGGGTAACAATTTCCCGGGACGACACATTTTCAGAATAGATGAAAAAATATTAGTCGGAAGTTGCAATAAAGATATTGGTTAGTATAAAAAAAATTATAAAATAAAAATATATTTAAAAAATATGAGATTAATATATACTTAAATTTTATAGATGGTGCTAATTTACCTTTAATGTTTGCTCCGGAGAGTGGAAATATGCTTGGAGGGACTATTGTCAACGTTACGGGTCCGTGTTTTGAACCCACAGATAGGGTAACTTGTCGTTTCGATACTGAAGGTGTTACTGGTATATATCAAGGAAGAAATATATTCTCATGTGTCCAACCACCTCTTATGGCAGAAGGGTACGTTCGATTAGAAATTGCTGTGAACAGTGAAAGCTACAAATGGAAAGGAAGATATTTTGTTGGTAAATAAACCGTTGTTATTTATAATCCGTAGATTATAAATAATCGTACAATATTTCTACGTTAATTATATAATTTTAATAGAAACTCCGGCGACGGCGACCGAAAGAATATTCTTCGAAACGACCGATGTACACGAGAAATTCCCGACGGAAATTAAAATAACGTGGGATAAGAAAAATTTAACTATAAACGATCAACATCCAATTACTATTTCGTTATGGGGTTACAGAGAGAACACTATCAGACCCCAGTTCCAATATATTAACTTTATCGATTTGAATGCCCAAAATACTGGCGAATACGTAATATCACCGGGAAATTTCCGTTTAAGAGATGACATTCTTACAAATGACATGCAGTTCGGTTTCCTTCAAATTAATCTGACACTAAATGGAGGATATTATACTCCGTATGTAAATTACCAACATTTTAATCGTATAAGATTATCTTTTTTTTTTTACAATAAAAAAAAATCTATTTATTTTAGTGTACTTTGGAGTAAACCGATTCCTTTGGGTTGGTATTTTGCACCTCAGTGGGAACGATTACACGGTAATAGATGGTCTGAAAGATTATGTAACAATTGGTTGAGAAGTGATCGTTTCTTGAAGAATTTTGCCGCCGAACTACCTTTGTGCCCATGCACTTTACAACAAGCTCTCCTAGACAAAGGAAGATTTATGCCCGATTTCGACTGCGATAAAGATTCAAATCCAAAATGTTTCTACAATAGAGGAGCAATGCATTGTGTAAAAACTGGTAATCCAAGGTAAATTTATCTTCAATTTAAATTAAATAGTTATACGAATTAAATAATTATATTTACAATATATTTAAATTTTAGTGAAGAAGGCGCCGGTCAACAATGTTGCTATGATAAATATGATTATCTAATGATGTCATATGATCAACAATGGGGATCGAGACCTCAAAGGTCACACAATTTAGGTTTCCTACCATGGAATGAAGCTAACAAGGTCAAATGGATAAACATTATACTTTTAATTAAAAAAAATATTTATAAAATAATTTATATGCCAAATTTTATAGGTGCCCACTTTGTCTCATTGGTATCATGATCAATCTCCATTTTATCAATGTTGTCTATGGCAAGAAGAACAAGCTGTCGGTTGTGAAACTTATAGGTATGTATAATTATATTTATGATTACAATAATTAAAACGTGCCGTGATAAAAAATATTTAAAGTAAAAATATATATATTAAAGATTTGAAAGAAGACCTTCACAAGATTGCGTCTCTTATCAACCACCAGGTGTTGCCGGTGTGTTCGGAGATCCTCACTTAATTACTTTTGATGGTTCAGAATATACGTTTAACGGAAAAGGTATTACGAGTTTTAATCATTTCATTTACGTAATTTCAATACTAAAAATAATTAAATTTATGAATCGATTAGGTGAATTTGTGTTGGTGAGGACGGACGTACCAAATCTCAAACTAGACGTTCAAGGAAGATTTGAACAAGTATTCCCTAATATTTACGGTCCTGTAATGGCTACACAATTGACATCAATTGTCGCCGCCGGAAATGCTTCGGCGACAATTGAAGTTCGTTTACGACCACCACATGCTCAATGGAGATATCACCTTGACGTTTTTGCAAATGGAAAAAGAGTATTCTTCGATAGAAAATCGTTAAGAGTGCAACACTTTCCAGGTTATTATTATTGATGAATAATAATAATTAAAAATAAATAAATATATTATGTAAATTATAATATAATTTTATAGGAGTCACCGTATACATGCCGTCATATATATTGAATCAATCTGAAATTATAATGATGTTCCAATCTGGTGCCGGTGTAGAAGTTGTGGAAAATCAAGGATTCATGACCGCAAGAGTATATTTACCATGGGCATATATCGTATGTTTAATTATTATTTATACCTAAAATATATTAAATATAATAAATTAAACTTGAAATTGTGTCAAATTATAGAATAAAACACGCGGTTTATTCGGAAACTGGTCATGGGAATTACAAGATGAATTTACTAGACCTGATGGTACTATAGCTTCTGTGAATGTTATCGATACTGAGAATATATACAGAGAATTTGGTTTATATTGTAAGTTAAAATATATGTTATTAATAATTTAAAAAAAGTTGTAAAATAATAATAATAATTGATTTTTTTTTAACAGGGATGCTGAAGGATAGAGCGGAAGAGGGGAAAGGGGCAGCATTGTTTACGAGAGAATTTGGTAAAACGGCTTCGTATTTCAATAATGCTACATTTAGACCAGTATTTCAAAGGGATCCTCGAGATTTTCTACCGCCTAATCGAACGACAGATGTTAATAGAGCTTATGATTTATGTGGAACCAATTATCAGTGTCGTTACGATTACGGAATGTCACTCAGCAGAGATATGGCACATTTTACTAAAAATTACTATGATTCAATCGTGAGTATAAAAAAAAATGAAAATTATTATTTATCAATAGATTAGAGTCCACATTTGGTTTCTATTTTACACCAGATCAATATCAGGGAGACAAATTCAAAAAGAATCATAAGTTGTGGTGTCCTCGAAACGCCGAGATTCGGAAGAAAGAGTAATTTCTTCTTTATTCCTGACACTAAGGTCACATTTGAATGCAATAAAAACTTTGTATTAGTCGGTGATCAAAGAAGAACTTGTTTACCAGACGGTAGATGGGATGTGCCACAATATGGATATACGGAATGTTTAAGTGAGTACAATTAAATCAAATTACAAGTAAACATTTGATATATTTAAATTATTAAGATGTGTTTAAACGTAGTATTTTAATAAAATGATAGAAAATGTTTTATGATATTGTGTTTGAGCGTAGAATTTAGATTTTCTATTATTATGCTAAAATATTTTGTAATTTAGGAAACCAGGAATATTCTTCTCGTCAAGCAGGAATGACTGGTGGAATCATACTTGTTATAATAATACCGATATTGCTCGTCCTAGCTATCGTTTGGTTTTGTTGTTTCAAAAAACAAAAGGAGACCCAAGAACCAAAGTGGACATTTAATTCCCTAGAACCTAGATCACGTTCTGGTTCCCACGTTAATTTAAAATATGCATCAACTGGTAATTTAATTGATTCCTATCGGAGCGATTCACTGAAGAAAAGTTCATATAAGCGTCAACAGAGTGAACCGCATCTTGATAATAAAAATTTCGAACCTGTCAAATTGGAGCCAATTGTGCCGGTAGATGTGGAGCGTGAGAATGCAATAAAAACATTGACAGGTTATTCAGAGGCAGATTCAGCTCCTTCACCGGAAAACACCTATTCTCCCATTTATAGTGGACCTAAAAAGAGAAGAAGTTACGATAGCACCTATCGTACACACGAGCCATTAGTTGGTCATCCGAATTCAGAATTTCCAAATAAAGTGTGGGAACTTACAGAAGAAGATATAAATTCGTCCGGTTCCAATGACGGAAGTGATTTGACTAATTCAGGCACAATGACAAAACCGGCAAATGACATCACCTTCATCAGTGGATCTAAACCTAAACAATTTGGACGACGCGCACAAAGAAAACCCAATGATTCCGGTATATCTACTTTGACACGAAATGAACCATTATATGTAGATTACAATGATGATCAAGACAGTACATTCTCATCACAATACAGTCCAACTGGGTCCGATGGATTTTATCCAACATTTAAAGCTGATACACCAAAATTGACATATTCACCAATACCTATTCCGGAAAAACCTGAAATCACTCCACCTCCACTTCCATCAATGTCGACTTTCGGTAGATCGTTGGAAAAAGGAAAATCAACAGATCAATTGGTTAATGAAGCATCTGATCCATTAGCACAGGGAGAATTGAGGACGTTTAGCAGCCGTACAACCATGGTATAATTCCAAATAATGGAAAAACAAAACCATGATACCAAGTACTTTTAATTATAAATAAAAACCGACCTGTATTTATACAGGTTATCATCTAGTGTAATAAGAAATAATATCTGACGTGTGGTTCAAGTGCATACAACTATATAAATACAATATCAGTATTTCGAAAGACATATAACTCAAAAAATAAATAAATAATATTTTTACATTAATATAAATTATTGAGATTTATATAATAATATATTGTTTTTAGATTTTAAGTACAAAATGACAAATATTTTATTTTTAAAAAAAAATCTATATATTTTAATCATAAAAAATATGTATTTACATAAAATAAATTTTATTTTAAAATTTTTTCTAAAGTGATGTGTCAATCAAAGGAAAATTTCTATTCCCCATGTCTTACATTTTCTACGTAAAAAAAAAACAAGCTAAGAGCAATATCGGTATTTGTTGTATTTTTGCTTACACTTATATTATATAAAAAAAAATTGATTAAGTTGACAATAATTAAGGTATGTGGAATGGAAGTTTTATTTTTTTTTGATTAACACTATTAATTATTTCGATGTACCTAATAAAAATCTACAATATAAAAGTTCCAATCCACATCTCTTAAAGGAGATAATTTGTAAGGTGAGCTCTTGTTCGATACAATTGCACCAATAAAATGGATAATTACATTGATTGTTTGTATTACAGGAAACCAGGAATATTCCTCAAGATGGGCTGGAGTGACATGGGGAATAATTTTAGCAGTGATAATTCCCATCCTCTTAATCTTAGTTTACATTGCATATAGAATTATAAGAAAAAGACGCGAAGAAGCAGAGAGAAATCCTTTTCCTCCAAACAAGTAATATATTATTCTAATATTACAATACTATAATTTATTTGCGTAATTCTAATCATTTTAAATCTTTAGACCGGTACATCTAACAGCAGCCAGAACACAATCCGAGGAAGACCTAGATATTCCACATAAAAAACCAATAGACGACGAATAAATCGTGCACATATAAAATACATATTAATAAATGTACAAATTTATTATTTTTTTTAATTTGTAAAATTTGCATTTCATATTAAATTATAAGTTTCTTTTATACAGAATTAATTAATTAAGGAATAAATAATGTGTAAGTTGTATAAGCGAATTTCTATCACAAACAATAATTTTATATAATAAATATAATTTTTTTTAATAAATAAAATGCTGTGTTGTCATTTTTATCTTTCTTCGAAAAAAAAATGCAATATGCAAATTTTGATGGTTTTGCAAAAAAATAACACTATTTTGCCGGTCTTACGAAACAAGTTGAGCACTTTCCTTAGTTTTATCCTGCGAGTTGTACTATGAAAACGTGCAACATGAAAGTTTACAATTATTCCATTATTATAATTGCAATTATAATCGGAATAAAAGATGTGAACGGAGACATGATGACGAATGATGACGAATGTAGAAGAGTTTGTAACTCAATTAAAAACGGGTAAAATATGATTATAATATATATATATATATTAATTCCTGACATACATATATATAATAATAATAATAAAAAAAATATTACAATTTTCAGACATCTATCGCATAAAGACATACCAGATAAATGTTTTTGTGAGACTGCCTATTATAAAAATTGGAAATTTTACAGTGGACCATATTATTGGGAAGACATAACGAATGATTTCGATGCAGCCGATATAAAATCGGATTGCGTTTATCAGGTTGTCTCTTCGGGAAGTTCACACAAAGATTTAGATGGAGCAAATTACGCAGTAAATTCCATGGGAAATGTTCATCATTCTAATGAAAACCGTTATCGTAATAATTATGATTTTGGATATCAAAATGTAGATCATGGAAAATATATAATATTGAAAGACAACGTTCCTCTGTTACGTTTTTCTGCTAAACTCTTCCATGTAGAAGCGGTCGATTATGGCAAAGAAAGAGAGAGTCATCATCAGGATAATAAACTAAATGGTCACAGTCAACCGCTCAAATTGAACGTTTTAAAGTCTGTGGAAAAAATCAATAAAACTGATATTATAAAAAAGAACGAAATAAAATCGGTAAATACAACGGATGGTTTGGATAAAAAGAATCACACGGCAAATGCGAGAGAAAGCAAAATAGAAGATTCAGCAAATGTACATCATTTATCAAAGGACAATAATTATGGAATGGGTGACGCTAAATACAAAAGAAACACTTTGAATTTGTTGGCTAATTCTAATTCAAAAAATGATCCATTACTCTTGGCTATTTATAATAGTAATGAGATATGCGGAGCTCTGGAAAAATTGGATATACCTTGCGACGTTATATACAAAAAGTTTTGTGAAACCGAACATAATAAAAATTTTCCATTTTGTAAAAATGACAATAATAAATAAAATTTAATTCTATATAAAATGAAAAGTCAACAAGAAAAAAGATTTTTTTCTAATTTATAAAATAAAAAATAAATACAATAAACAAAATTTATATTTAGTATCAAATAACAATGAATTTTAAAATTATATGCATTATGTAAAAATAGTAAAATCGATATATTTGTATTTTATAAGCAGAATAATGAAATAAATATTAATAATTAAGAAAAAAAATGTGTCAGATTTCATTAATGAAAAGTCGTCATTTTTTTAAAACTTAAAATTTTTTAATTATTATTAATTGAAAGTGTTTATATATACACACACACACACACACACACACATATATATATATATATATATATATATATATATATATATCTTAAAAATTTTATTTAAACAAACAATAAATCTAAAATATATTTCATGTAAAAATCGTTAAGTTGAATTATAAATTATTATAATAAAACAAATAATATGAAATAAATTAATATCAGTCTCGGCGAATTTTCGCGCTATCAGATAAATTGTTGAACATAAAAATTTGCACAGAATTATATTAAAATTTTTATTAACACATTAGTTAATTTATCACAATTTGGCACATTTTGCTTTGGTATTCACGAACGCTGTAATATAAAGTAAATAGTCTATAAAATTATTAAAAATATTTTCAATCAATAATAAAACAATAAACATAACAAATAAAACGAATTATAGATCAACCATGCAAATACAAATACAAATAAAAAAAATTATCCTATAAACATGTTTTTTTTCAACTTTAAAATTATATATTTTCAATGCTGAAATTAGTGTTATATTTTTTATTCAAATCTCCAACGAATTCTTCTTTTAACTTTTTAAGACACCTGAAAATAAAAACAATAATAATAAACTTGAATTATAAGAAATTATATATATATTACTGTGATCAAAAAGTAAGGTGAAATTGTCATTTGAAACTCTTGAGCACCATGCACCATGTCATAATGTATTGGTTCTTCAGAACTTTTTTGCCAAAAACTCGACTCTTATCGTTCCGCAACCACTGTATTCGCCTGATTTGGCTCCGTATAACTTCTGGTTATTCAGGAAATTCAAAAGGCCAATGCGGGGACGCTGTTTTGATACGATTAAGGAGATAAAAACCGAATCGAAGGTCTTGAAAACTGTACTGGAAAAAAACTATTTCAACTATTTCGAGAAGTGAAAAATGCGTTGGCAAAAGTGCGTTTTATCGGACGGAGATTGATTTGGAAGAATAAATAAAGAATTTACATTTTATAAACAAAATTCACCTTACTTTTTGATCACAATGTTATATAAAAGCGTTAGAATTTTTAAATAAAACCACGTTACATTCTATACTGAAGGGAATTTCTAAATTGATTTATTTCAAGAGACGGTGCATGAGGCATATGAATTATGAATGCAGATGGTAAAACAACAAAAGTATATCCTTGAGCATGCATTTCCATGACGTGTGATACTTTATTCCATCCAAAACCGGTAAACCTTGCATCATATGATGGTATCGAATTATGAGCAACGATATAAGGCTCATAATCTGGCTGCCATTCGATCTATAAATTACATAGATAATTATTAACAATTCCTTGTTAATAATTATTAACAAGTAATCTTTTGTTATAAAATTTAAATTTAAATACAATTTAATTGTAAATAATTTCAATGATATTATATTTTTATATAAAATTGAAACCTGATATGGAAAACTGGAATTTTTCCATTTTTGATAGTCCGTAGGTGCATGCCCTTTTTTCCATACATGATATCTAAATGTGTATAAATTTCCACTTTCTAACTGTTTTAACACTTTTGATTTATTTTTAGGAAATTTTGTGCGATAGCGTTGTGTTTCGAAAGCGGGCACAACTAAGGCCTAAAAAATTATTTAGTAATAAAATTAGTATTATAGAAATATTATACTAATATTATTAGGTATTATTGTTTCATATAAATAATAATAAAAATATTCAATGAATTTTTTTTAATAAATAACACATTAAATTATGTAATATAGAGAAAATAAAGAATTTAACGAAGAAAATTAATTCTTGATTTATGGCATACTTTTTTTAAAGGTCCAGGATTAGTGAGTTGTATAGATTTTCTTAAATAATCATATATTCCGAACATTGGTAAGAAATCTATATCCATGAGAAATACATATGGTGTAACAACGTTTTTTAAAGCTACGTTTCTTAAATAATTCACAGGATAATGCGTCTGAAAAAGAATCAATATAAATACAATTTCGAAAAACTAAAATAAATGTATTTATTTTTAAATTACCCCTTGTTTATAAACTAAATGATATGCAATATTTTTTCTTTTCTTTAGCAAATCAGACCACTCTTCGACAAAAGAAAGCAATTCTTGAGATTCAGCATCAGATATATAAAATGCTAGACTCATTGGTCCTGTAGAATAAATAATAATAATGTACTACATCTACTATTAAATATATTTGCTTTGTACAATGATTACCTTCCCAATGTGAACTCAACTCTTCCAAAAATTGTAACCTATCCATAGAAAGTTGAGCAACTAATGTAACATCATAACTATCCTTATGACTATAAGCAAATTCCAAAAAATATAGATGAGTTCTTAATTTTGTCAAATGGCTATGACGAAATGTAAAACACGGATCAGAATCTATAGCCTAAACATAGATTGAAAATATTTCAATATTTAATAAATTATATGTATATAAAAAAAATCATTTTTAAATGTTACTTTATTAGTTGTTAAATCTTCTTTACAAATAATTAATTTACTTCGCAACAAATTGCCATCGTATCCTAAAAACATTTGATGAACGTTTTGAAAATATTTAATATTTTTTAATTTCACTTTATATTTTCTGGGTGAATTCCAATGAATAATCTGAAATGAAATTATATGATAAAATCATGTGCAGATATATCAAAAAAAAAAAAATAATAATATCAATTACCTTTATAATACTGTAACTTCTAGTATAGCAATATTCGCTTCTACTATTATCACTCAATTGAACGTTCCATTCGCAATCCATTTTGTACACAATATTTGGATACTGTTTTATCATAGCATTAAAAATATCTTGATCGGCAAGTTTTGTGCCAGAATAATGCAGCAGATTGATCTCCGTGACATTTTTCCATAGTTGCAGCCAGTTAATTTGCGATCTTATATTATGAAGATGAAGAAGAATAACGCCTGTATTAAAGCCTCTACCGATCGCAGGCCACGGTCTAAATTCGTGCCACAATTTACCTAAATACCAATCACTTTGATTTTCGACAAGACCAAAAACCTTAAACGATACAAATAAAATTTTAATATATTTATAAATAGGTGTACAAATAAAAGAAAACACATTCATCTCACTTCGTCTTTCATTTTCTTAAATATCACCCACAGTTCAGCAATATCAGATAAAAATGTTAAATCAGTATCAAGAACTATTACTTTATTGAGATTTTTAGGTAAAATATCCGGTAATGTCAATTTTAAAAGACCGAAAATTCCAGAATAATGCGCATTAGGAATCCAAGATACTGTTGGAATAGCATCGCTTGTATGATAAAAGCTGATTGTAACTAAAAAGAAAATAAACATTTTCTTTTATTAAGATGCATATCAAATTTTGGACTTTTCATATAGAATTGAATAACAAACCTTCAGGAAGATCCCACGTGTTAAACATTGTTTCTAATATGGTAAATGCAACATCGTCAACCATCAAATGAAAATGTATGGGATTTCTTCTATAAAATAAAATGGATTTAACAAGAGGAACAATTCCACGCGTGGAATTGTAACCGCCGCACACTAAAGCCACATGTATTATTTCACAAGCATCTATATTTTCGTCGATCACCTAAAAAAGAGTTGATGAAGTAGATATATATTTTATTTTTAGGATTTAAAAAAATATATATGGAAACAAAAAAAAAGCTTGTAATGTTATATGAATAAATTATCTCCAAAATATTAGAAAATTTTGATAATAAATTTACCGTATTACTGATGTCTCGAATCAAACCGGCAACCTTTTTATTGTTGTTTATGAAATTTTCCATATGATCGTGAGACATTTTCAGTTGTAGTTTGAGCATTTCGTTCTGCTTTTTCAAAACGGTTACATCTTTATCTGGCCATTTGTAGAAAACTATCAGAAGCGTTATCCAGGCACCTAACACAAAAGTTAACCATGGTCTCGAAATAAAACGTAGGATAACATTTTTATAGCGTAAAGCGCAAATTTTTGCGTGAAATTATAAACGATGACGATATCAAATGTCGCCGATGAAAAATAGAATTTAATCCAAGGCGAATAATAATAGCGAATAGTTGAATAATTTTAATAAATCATAGTCTATATAAAAAGTGATATTTTCTGTTATTCTACAAATTTGACAGTTCCCCGCCCCAATGATGACGTTTCAACGCGGCCGTTTCATCACAGGCACGTTCCATTTTATGCTTCGTGTAATCGAATAAGGATTTTGAGGACAATTTATATATCTCTCAAAATTTTGAATTCCGTTTGAATTCGTGGCAATTTCATTTTCTTTGAAACTATTAATTCAAATTCTTAATTTTATTTTTTTTTGTAAACCAAAAAAATGAAAAATGCAATTTTTCAATTTTTATGGCTATAATCAAATATTTTTAGATGCATTTATAAACAATTATACGGTGAAATTTTGTATTTTTTTTCTCAGTATATATTTAAACTCGATTTCTAAAAAGTCTTATTTTTAATTATATTTTAGATCCTGTTACTTTTTTAATGTTTCATTTAACTTAAATTCCAATATTAAAAATTTCAAAATTTACAATGATAAAAGTGGATTGTTTTCTAAAAATAACTAATAAATGTGAAATTTATATTACTTAATATTGTATTTTTATCGCGTCTGTGACGTTCATTGCTCTAATTCAACATTAATTGTCAATAAATAATGTTGAATATATTGTTTAAATATCAGTGCAAAAATGCTTGAGGTTTTGTTTTTTTTTTTATGATGACAGTTGAAAATGCATTCGGTGTCGTTGTTGAAATTTTCTTTTAAGCAGGTGTGTAAATTTATATATTTTTAATTCCATCAATTTTTTACACTATCCCGACCTATCTCCAAATATACACTTATTATTCAAATATTTTATCAATGATTATTTTATTATTATTTTTCTAAATATATTTTAAAATATAATATTTTAGATATTATTTGTAGATAATTGATATTTCTTTATATGTGATATGATTAAAGGTCGTTTTGTTTAATTAATATATTTTTTTTAATAATTAAACTCATGTTTACAAATTCAATGATATGACTCGACAAAACTTTTGCGTTCGATGTATTTTATGTAATAAATTAGTGTTTTTAATAAACTTTTAATAATAATAAATAAAATAATTAAATATTAGTAGTAGAAAAAAAAAATTTTATTATCCAATCTATTTTAAATCAAATGAAGCTTTAAATCATTTATATATATAAAAAGTGTTAGGGGACAATTAAAAATTTCGAAATCTATTTAATTAATTAATTAATAAAATAAAAAGGCAGGAGTGTCAAAATGTGGAGCCATGTGGGAATGTCAAAATGATAATTTACATATTTTAATTTTGGATTAGTTAAAAAAAATTATTAATATATTATATTGATTAATAAATAAAATTAAAATGAAAAAGACAGTGTTTTTGCGAAAAAAGATGGAGCCATGTGGGAAACCACGGGGTTTACGAATGTGCTATCGAAGCAACTTCAACTGGTTAAAGCTGAACCCGAGAGACGGTCTTCGTGTTCCAAGCTTTGAGTCTCCGTCAATTCGTTGACAATGCGTTCAAAGTAAATCAATTTTTTTCAGTGGCTTTTTTTAGGTCAATGAAGTTTTTTTTCGTGTTTTTGGTATTGCTGGTTAAAATTCGTTACGGTTTTTAACCGAACCGTTACCCGAGTTATCCCGAACTCCGAGAGCCTTCTGTTCGAAAGTTGTATATATACTGCGAAAAGCGAAAATGTACCACTAGGAAAATCTTTAGTTTTTCTGGTGCTCCCATCTTACGAATAAATATTACAAACATTATTTTATCAATTTAATTAAAAAATAAATATTACATATTATTGAACAATTTAATATTTTTTAAAATTCTGTGATTTTTAATATAGATTTAGACATCAATATTTTAAATAAACCAATTGTTTAAATTAATTTATTCATATGTATTAAAGTAACATCTATAGAGTATATTAAAAATTGAAACGTTAGCCAATTTAGTCAGATTTATACATTTATGTATTTTTTGGAATATATTCTAAAAATTTCATTCAAAATAATTACGAATAAAATGATTACTCTTTAACAATTTACATGTTTAAGAATATTTAATATTTTTATATATTTGTATAACAAAAATATTTATATTTTTTTAGGAATATTTATAAAATCCACAAAACAAATAGTGTCATCTATGTAAATAAATTAAAATAATTAACTTAATAATCTATTGAAATAAATAAATTTATTTATTTTTTTATTTTAAATAAGAAGATTAATTAAATTTTGTAAAAAAGTTAAATAAAAATTTTATGTTTAAAATAAGATTATCTTTGAAGGAACTAAGTACATAATGATAAAAATGTTTAGAAAATTTTTAACAGATGCCACTCAAAGATTGCTTTATAAATGAAAAATTAATAATTAAATTTTCTATTTTCATAAGTTTTCGCGCATTTTCACGAATTTTGACATACATTTTTTATTTAGAATTATAATAAACTCAAAATGAAAAGACCACAAATGTGTGTTTAATCGATTATTGTCTTATTTATTTTCAAGGTGATGTTATTTGCAAAACCGAACGTTACCGAATATCAATGTGAAAGCGTTTTCCTTGGATGGTGTTATGAAAAAGGTGGCTGCAGACTCGTGTCATATACTTGCATTTGTGGTTCCGGTCACAATTCAGCAATTCTTCACTATGGTCATGCCGGAGCACCGAATACAAGGATGATAGTCGACGGCGACATGTGGTATATATATATATATATATATATATATATATATATATATATATATATATATATATATATTGTCGTTGAAAATGAGATTATATTCATTATGATTGTAAAACAATTTTCAACTTGATTATAGTCTGTTCGATATGGGTGCTAATTATGCAGGATATGCAGCCGATATAACCTGCTCTTTTCCGGCAAATGGAAAATTCTCCGATGATCAAAAGTTTATATATATTATGCTGTATTAGCAGCCAATAATTCTGTGATGGAGTAAATATATATATTTTTATATTTTATGTGTTATAATTATTATATGTCATATATTAAGTATTTGATATTTGTGTTTGTTTAGTATATTATATTTATATGTATATAATGATTCATTATAAATGAGTGTTATAATGACTCTGTTATTGATTTTATAATAATAATTTCGTACAATTTTTTATATACAAAAATAATAAGTAAATAAACAAAATAATGGAATATTTTTCTTAAACAGGTTGATAAACATATTTATTTGATTATTTCACAATACAATCGAAATTTCTTAAATGAATATCCAGAAATTACTTTGTGTGATTAAATTTTAATATATGTAATATATATATATATATATATATATATATATATATATATATATATATATATATATTAAATTGAATTTTTATAATGCAGAGCCGCAAAACCTGGTGTAAGATGGCCCGATATGCATTTGTTGGCTAACCAAGTGCTCTTACAAAAACTTAAAGAAGGTGGACTGTTACAAGGAGAAGTGGACGATATGATGAATGTAAACATTTACATTATAAAGAATTATTAATTATAGAGGAAACAAATTGTAAATATGTATGTATTTTTATTGATTAGGCTCGTTTGAATGGCGTATTTCAACCTCATGGTCTCGGTCATTTGCTCGGCCTGGACGTGCATGACGTTGGTGGATATCTTCCTGATAGTCCTCCACGTCCTGAACCTCCATTGGATAAATTGAGAACCTCGCGTATTCTCAGACCTGGAATGGTGCTGACAATTGAGCCTGGATGTTACTTCATCGATCCAGTTAGTATTTAGGATGCGATAAATGTCATCAGACAATTAGCTCAATTGATTTATGACACATTTCTTTTATATATGTGAATTCAAATAATAATTTTTAATAGTATATTATTTTGTTAGTTATTAGATGACGCTTTGGCAAGTCCTACTCAATCTCGCTTTATCGTTCCTGAAGTATTGGCTAGATTTAGAGGCACTGGAGGTATAAGAATTGAAGACGATGTTGCTGTCACTGAAACTGGAGTTGAAAATATGACCGATGTGCCAAGAACGTAAGTATTCTTATATCGTGAATTAATTTCATCATTTTTTTTTAATATTAACTATCATGTTATAAAGTTTATATTGAATAATTTATTTCAGTGTTGAAGAAATCGAGGCTTGGATGGCCAACGGAGCTAATTTCAAGAAATAATGTGTAATGTTCTTCTCTTCAATTTTATGATTATTTCATCATATTAATTTCATTTTATTTTGTATTTGTTTTATAATTGACTATACACTTATTATTCCATTATAAAATTATTTTATATATAATTTCGTATGTAAATTTATACAATTGTATTAATATATATTTACAAAATGTATCAATAATATACTCATTTTGCTTTGAAAACGGATTTTTAAGTAAAACATTAAAATTCCTATATAATCAAATAATGAGAGTGAAGTTAAAACATAAATTAATAAAATAATATGAGCATTTAGGAACTGTTTCAGTAATTTGTGAAGAAATTAATGGTTTTTGATAGTTATAAAAAATATTTTTTGAATTCTAGAATCTTAATAATTTAGTTATTAATAAATTTTGATTATTTAAAATATATATGTATAAATCTAGGTCATAAATGCTGTTTCAACTTAACATACCATATATTGTGTTTTTATACAAAATCAAAATCTGAAATTTTCTATGACAAATTGCAATATATCATAGAAAATCTTTGAAAAATCTTAAATTTAAGTGTCAAAGCCCTTGGTATAGTCATAACTTTTTATATTTATAATAACTTTCCTGAATAATAAAGATTAGTACCGTTAAATGGCAATTTTTTTTTGGCCACTGAATAATAAGTAATTTATTTCAAAAGCCATTTCGATTAACTCTATACTGTTGTTTGTTGGCTATTCTTTCTTATTAATTTTATATACCGTTAGATGAAAGCTATATCTGCCATTATGCATTCTACATTATATATTTGAATTTATATTATCAGAGGAATTTTAAAAAACAATATACATTACATCATCGCGTTTCTCAACTTTTCGTTTTAAAATAAAAAAAAAATAGTTAAATCATAGATCAAAATTTTTGGGTTGACTGAAATGAAAATTAGAAATAAACCAAATTACATAAACCTGGGCATTATTATGTATTGATTGAAATATGAAGAATAGGAAGTAAATTTCATTTTAACGAAATTATTATAATATAAGAATAATGAAGTATACTGTCTGTGGCTTGACTGCAAATTTAATACATATGATTATTGAAAAATAGATCTTTTATATGACGCTTTATTAAACTTTTTATTATATTTTTCTATTATTTCCTGAAAATCCAAAAATATTAGAAAATAATTTCATTATTCATCACCAGTAACGGAAGAGAAATTTAATGATACGTCCTATATTTACAGTTCTTTATCCCATCGATTTAACATACATATATTTGATTTGTATGAGAATTCATCTATGGGTTCACTAATAAATTAGATTCACATATTAATCAATAATATAAAAATAAATCTACAATTATTTTACAAATAGATAATCAAATATTTTCTAATATATATATATATATATATATATATATATATATATATGTGGATATCGATAGCGTGATGATAATGTTTTGGTACCTTTTTACACCATTCGGAGACGTGTACGAAACTTTATAGAACTATATTTTCATATTTATAAATATTTATATTCGTACGTGAATGCATTTTCCAAAAAATACGATATGCTTTCGATTAATTGCAATCTGATTATAATAAATAATAAACGTTATTATAGTCGTCTATAAAAAGTATGTAAAAATATTGAATCATACTATTGCGGAAAATTTGTTAATATTACATGTTTATAATTAGAAATGAATTGATTAATGTTAAATTATTATTTATATAAAATTGTTCAAAATACACTTGTTTAACTCCTTCTTATTGCAGTGTTAAAACATTACATTAGAAATCTATGTTTGTATTTATATTTAAAATGAATTTTAAAAGTTTTTAACTTTTATATCTTTAAGAAAATACATTATACGCATATTAATTTAATCATGAATATATTTTGTAAAATTTTAAATATAATATTAAGAAAGTTATTTAATAAATTATTATATATTAATATATCCCCGATGAAAATATGTTTATTTAGAAACAACATTTCAGTTGAATTTAATATATAAAAATAGTACCGCATAGTTAATAAGTTGACAAAAAAGAAATTAACACTTTTATTTTCAAATTACTGATTTATTTAACTGATATTTCTTTTCTAAATACAAAAAAATGTCAAATTATATAACTTTTGTTCAATTTTTATACTTTTTACTATTCAAATATTTATATATACGATATCATATAATTTTGCTGTAATATAAATTAATCAATATATTCGTATATTATATAAGACACGATATATATATATATATATATATATATATATATATATATATATATATATATATATATATATAGCAATTTATATTTTTGTTTTGCATTGGAAAATGTCCCATTTTTGCGGGATCGATGTTTGGTGATGGCGGTGCCGTTCAGAAACTTGTACAAGTAAATAATATTCATAAAGCGATTATCATTTTCGTGTCTAAAATAATTTCAGCGAAACGAAAAGTTCTTTTTTTGCTACGTATGTCGACCAAAAAAATTAATCTGAAAACTCAACTTCAGCCGTACTTAATTGAAAATATTGAATGTCAAATCATATTCCATTGAATCGTGTTAATTTAATGACACTGCAGCTATTGACAGCGTCAACAACATAATAATGTTTTTGAAATAGATTCAATTGTAGATTTCTGTGATATACAAAAAAAAAAAGTAAATAATATAAATGTTGACGCAACAACAAAATACCTAATAAGTAGTCTTTAAAAAAATATCGCATTTGGAGATAGATATGAAAAAAAAGAGATGATCAAGGACAAATTTGAAATTATAAAATCCAAAATTTATATAATGCCCGTCGTCGAATGCGATTAATCATAGACAATTGTTCACTAAAAGATTTAATGTCCTAATTACAACACTTCTTTTACATATAACAATATGTTTATTAATTGCATCACAGAGTAACCATGGAAAAATCATGTTACACAATATCACCATTTTTTTATAACATATTATATATATATATATATATATATATATATATATATATATATATATATATATATATATTTATGATCGAGGGGGTGGATGTTTGACAATCATCATTCTGATGAAAACATTGCATTGATGAACCTTGAAAGTTTATTATGCAACTGTATATCAGTCATACATACATTAGTAATAATTTACATTAAATTATATTAAAATTATTCACTGATATCATTTATATATATATATATATATATATATATATATATATATATATATTTATATATATATATATATATATATATATATATATATATATATATATATATATACAAATGTAAATAAAGGATTTATTTTTACTACAAATTTGATTTTGTTTGAATCTTTGATTTCTTTATAATATACAAATGATATTTTTTTCCAAAATATTATATAAATATAAATTTGAGATATAAATATATTTTTTTTACATTTCAAAAATGTTGTTTTTTTTTTTGTATATCGTTAAAAATTAATTACACTATTTTATCCCAACATATTCTATATATAAAATTGAGAATGATTGTTAAAAATTTTAATTTGAAATGGAAAATATACATTTATATAAAATGAAATTGATATTTTATACATATAGAAATGATTTTTCAAATTGATTTAAAAATGTTCTTAATATTTTGATTTTGGAAATAAATAAATAGTTTTAAATTATAAAAATATACAAAGATGTCGCTATAAATTTCAATCGAAGGGGTGCGATAAAATTAAAATTAATTAATTACCACTAATTAATCAATTAATTAATAAATTTATTAATTGATTCGTGTATTGTCATCGAGAATGAGTAAGAATAAAAAATTTCAACTCAATTAGGTATTTGAAAGTGCTTTGAAATACACAGAAAAATTTCCAACCATCAAACAAATGTATATTATAAATAAAATTTATAAACATTATTTATGGAATTTACATGAAAATATTTGATAGTACATCTTTTTTCATTACAATCTAACATTGATAATGTGTCTTTCTACTCTCAAAAGCCAAACAAACAGTACAAGTTAAACAAAAGTATGTAATTATAAATGAACTTTGATATTAGCAATTGAGTATTTAAGGGACCTTAAATGATTTTGAAGAGTTAAACGCATAATTTATTAGTCTGCGATAAAATTTGTTTTATTATCCATTGATCGTGGTCTTATTTCAGAACGAACCACACCCTCCTTTAAGTAATTGAAGTTTATACAACCCTTCCTATATTTCATTATGAATACACCAAGTGGCGTGCAATACTGCATTTTCGAGTTGTTTAACCCCTCTGTTATCTGTAATTTTATATTTATTTTTATTAAATTTAGTATTACATATATGTTTCGTCAAATTGGTGTCTGACTTATTCTTAAAGCGATTAGAATTTCAATCGATATTTATTAATATTTATAAATGGTGCAGTGAAAATTTTCTGAGAATTTGCCTTCCAATATAAATATATTTTTCAGAGAATTTAGTCCTCATTTTTTTAGTCGTTTTATTCAACGTTATAAACATATTATAACTGCATTTCAGTTATAATATGTTTATAACTGAAATGCAGTCCAAAAAAAAGTTAAATTTTTGGTACAAAAAAATATTTTTAATGCATAAATACCAAATATTTGGAGAGTAAATTTTATGTATATGTTAAAATGTAGTTTCCCAGGAATTTCCAGGATATCTACACTGGACTCTTCGTGATAAATGGATATATATTTTCGTGAATTATATAACAATTACAGAAAAACCAAGGGAGATACACTATCTATATATCATGAAAATACATATATATATATATATATATATATATATATATATATATATATATATATATATATATAGTTATAAAACTTTCAGTTTTTATTCGAATTAAATAATTAACAAAAAAAGTCAATATAAATCAAATTGTTTTGTAGAAAAAAATAGATATTGATTTTTTATTAATTTACATTAAATTTATAGAAAAAAATATATAAAATTCTGATCGAACGAAGGCGTTACGACATACAAATAAAATATACAAATATTTTAAATATGAAAAAAAATGACATTAATATATTTATAAACCGTCATCGTTATATTTAATAATATATTATAGTAGTTTTATAATAAAAAAATTGCGTGCAGAAAACAAGTAAAAAAAATCCCAAAACGACACGAAAATTTGTATTCCCAAATTCGCTCATAAATTTTTGGTACATGTCGCAAATTCATCTCAATTTTTAATTTTCGATAATCAATTACGTAATTATAATTATCGGTATTTATATATATTTTGATTGATAAATATTTTTTTAATGATATGTTTGATTTGATTTAGAGAAGAAAAGCAGAGCGTTGAATACGAAGAAGTGTGCTTATTCTCTCTTACAAATGTCTGTATCGCGTTTCCCCTTGCGCTTTTACTTTCAGCACTTCTTCAACTGTGATGACCGTTATATTTCTACAAATTATTTATTTTAAAATTATGTAGTATCGAAACAATGAAATTATTCAATTAATTTGAATATTTACATTTATATAGTATACATTATTTTTGTAACAAAAAAAGGAGCAAAAAAAAACTAATACGAGATCGATTATTACAAAACAATGGCCATATAATATGGTTCATATTCAGCAGAAAATGAACGACTGTTTGAACTATACACTTACTAATTAATAACGAAATATAAATAGTGACTCATGTAAATATTATAAAAAAAAATAATCAATCTTTTGAAATTAGAACATATTAAATTTGAGTATAATTTAAATTTCATTGAAAAACAATACAAATAAATAAAAAAACATGACATTTATGCTATATAAAAAAAGCATTATCCTGCAAGAAAAATAGTACGAATGGTCACCGTGAGTATTTATAAAATTCGATTTTGAATAAATAATCTTGAAAAAATACATATTTATATATGCGATTATTAAACGGTAAGCATAAAATATATATATATATATATATATATATATATATATATATATATATATATATATATATATATATATATATATATATATATATATATATATATATATATATATATATTTGGATACACTTGTCGACATTAAATAATAAATATAAATATTTTTTTTCAGGCAACGATAGCTTTAAATAAAAATGGCGGCGCACCACGGTTTGAGCGTCGGCGCACGTCAGATAGTAGCTGCAAAACTGTGTTGTGCGCTACCATTTGATAATGTCCGTTCGGGCCGCGAACAGCGACACATCGCTTCACGTTCGCGTTTTACACTCGTGACAATAACAAACATGACTGACAACACGCTCGGGCAACAACAATAATAAACAAACAAACAAAATAGTACACGAAATTAGCTATATCGACGTTACGCCGGCTCGTAACATCGACATTATTAACGTTTTAATTGACGATTTATAAAATATATATTATATTTTTATTTTTATATAGTGTGAGTGCATTTCCGTTTATCTATAAATCTGTTCGTTATATTGTTAACACTGATTTTTGTATTGAGGTATGTCAAAAATTTATTATCAATTTTATACATATATATGTATGTGTGTGTGTGTAAACTGCTCTCACTTTTCAGGGGTAGTAAAACGAAAGGGAAAGTATAATTTTTAAAAATCGATCGCTAAAGTCTTTATTTAGTAAAGTTTAATTTATAATTAATCTATATATACAAAAAAATGATATATAATTATAAATACATATTGTTATTTTAAACAACATGTGTCAAATGTGATTTATTTAATAAAAAAATATTATTTTTTTTAATAAAAAAATATCAATTAAAATAATTATATTTAACGTAAAAAATATCGGATTTATTTATTTGTATTATATTTTTATTCACGTCATTTTTACAAAATATTAAAATTATGTTCACACCTAATCGTATATTATTATGAAACATTAAATCCTAAGATTCTCAAATATTTTTATTTTTTTCAAGATTTTGACACATTATATATAATAACGATTAACAGCTACCAATTTTTTTTTGTACAATTTCTAAGAAATCTATTTTTGTTACTAAAAGTCTACCTGTGTGCTTATCCAGGAATTTAATGTCTTTTATATTTAATATTTTCACTGCATTTTATGAGACAGGATGAACAGGTAAAAATTTTGGTATTTTCAAAAAAAAAAACCTATTATTATTACAAATGCTATTGAGAAACGTCGTTATATCGAAATTTTTATCGTAAAATCGGCATTTACAAGTAATAAACATTACGATATTTAGCGTTTTTTTTAAATACGTATTAAAAAGAAATATTTTTACGAAATTTCAACTCTCAAAATAATAATAAAATAATAATTGAGTTTTATTTTTAGTAGTTTTTTTTTTTTTTTGAAAAAAAAACGTCGTCAGAATTTGTTCTAATTGCTCAATTCAAATATAAACCGTGGAATGTTTTCAACAATTACGATTATGCAATTATCTATTTTTTATTATTGTTTTAATTATGTCGAATAATTAAAAAGTCAGTTTTATGCGTTCGATCATTTTGGGAAATTCTCACACGAAAACGAAACATGATATTAATTAGCAAATAATACCGCGTTTAATCTAAACAAACATCTAATATTAGAAAAAAAAATCTAAATTAAAACATCTCATTTGTGATTTTGCTATTTTTAAAAATATGTATAATTTATTTTTGAATTTTTTTTTCATAGATTTGATACAAAAAAATCGATTTCTTGCAATCAATTTTCACAAATAATATATAGAATTGTTCTAAAATTATTTTTTATTTGATTATCGATATTAATTGTTTTTATAAAATTTAATTCATTAACTTTTTTATTATAGAAAATGTTCAATTTAAAACAATGTTTCTTAAATTTGGTATTGAATTAATTATAGAACGAAGGGGGTATTAATCTTTTTACATCAACATTTAACACTTTTTCAATACTTCTATATAGTAAGATATCTATGATAAAAGTTTAAATATATATATATAACATCCGATCTATTTTGTGGGAAAAGTTATTGTAATGTTTTTTTGTCATTGTAACAAGATCACGACAATTCGATAACCTCGTAAATGTCACGGACAACATCATACATAAATGTGTGTGTGTGTGAGAATATTTTATGTTATATATCGTCTTATAAACATAAATAAATATCGTTATACATTACGATTATAAGAAATGAAAATCGTTTTTATGGTCACGACTTTTCATACGGCCGCAAAAGTTGTACTGGAGCAAAAACTGCTTCGAGGAACACACATAAAAAAAATATATACATATATATATACAATAATTTACCTTACAATATTAGTAATGCAAAGATCTTATCGAAATACACTTTTAATAATTGATTAATAGTTAAATTATGTCCGTTTTTGTTCGATGTGAATTATTGTTTTTATCCTATTAGATCGTGTCTCATTTTGGGTGTGGCGTTAAATGTTCCCTTGCGATTGACAAGCATTTAATTTATATTTTTATTTTAGATTTTAGTTATCAAAATCATAACTCAAATAATTGTTTTGTTTAATGAAATTTATTTCTTCGAAAAAAAATTCGGCGTATAGAACGCGTTATTTTATGACACATTATAAGGTGTTCGGCGTTTAAAAGGTTAACATAAAATGTATGTATTTTATGTTATTCTTTTTTTTTGAATATTCTATTATATAGACTGCCAAAATGATGTATGATTTTAGAGAAGGGTATTTAAATATGATATTATAATCCGAAAATGCAAGTGGGGAAGGCTTTAGCTGTTTTGAAAAATATTTTTTTATCTGAAAAAAATTCAATTCTGAAATTGAAATATTGAAACGTTTTTCGTGTTAGACTTAAAATATCGTTTTTTTTGACTGACGTTATGGGGATGGAAGAATTTGAAAGGGGGTATTTTAGAACAATTTAGCTTTTATATATAAATATATATATATATATATATATATATATATATATATATACATATATTATTTTATTTATAGTGAAAAATATATTTAAAAATTATTCTAAAAATATTTTTTTATTATTAGCAAAAATAGTAATCTCGGTATATATATATATATATATATATATATATATATATATATATATATATATATATATATATATATATATATATATATATATATATAAATATATAATTAAAATTATCATTGTATAAACAATATTTAGATTCATCTGTAAAGCCTGTTATCTGATGATAATTCCGTTTATTATAAACGAGCCAGATTTTTCATTCGACTTGAATAAAAGCGAAAAAGCCTTCGGCATATTTCATTCTTGAAAATGTGCATCCATATTTTCCTCTTATCTTTCATGCGAAACATTTTCTATACGTATTTATGATAAATTTCCTTATATATGTATATATATATATATATATATATATATATATATATATCGAAAATGCTTCTTAGAAATTTTTCATCTACATTGAATGGTGAGCACAAGTTGGATCTTAAGAAAACAACTTTTTTTTTCATCACTTCCTTATTTCTATTTGAAAAAAAATATGAGGGAGAGTTTCGCTGAAAAACACTCCAATTTTCTCGTGTAAACATTCGACGATGATGTTTACCGGAATCTATTCAAAAATACACGAAATGACTTGTTTTTTTTTTTGCTATTATATAGTTCCTTTCATTTCACATTTTCCATATAAATATATAACGTATATAAAACGACACTTTCGTAGAAATGAATCGTTTGTGCATTTTTCCTATTCGTGCAATAAGAAAGTGTTGTGATTATTAAATAATTAGCTCGTGTTTATTATGAATCGATTTCATATAAATAATTATAATTCGTTATCGTTATATATATTATATATTTATAGATAGATATATCTGCATTTTTTTATCATCGTATATTCAGTTATTTGTTCTCATACTTTAGCCACTTATTTCTAGTAATAATTTATTACGAAATGTTCTATCTATTCTAGAATTAGAGCGATGAACGAAAATTAGATAACAACAATGGCAAAAAAAAAAGAATAAATTGGAAATATGAATGGATGTCGTTTGATTCATGCATAGATGTGACTTTTTGTCCCGAAACGCCTACGATTCTCTACTAGAACAAATTTACGACTAGATTTATGAATATCTCCTTTTACTAATAATTTTTAATAATGGTCATTTAAAATTATTTAAATGACCATTATTTATTTTATTGTGTGATGGTTAGTCATTTTTAATTTTTTTTTTTAATAATTATTTATAATTTTATTAATCTATTATTTTCATAGAAATACTTGAATACACCTGTTGAAAGTGCTTCTATACGAATTTTAACAACTTCAAAAATAAACTCTAACCAACAATTAGATAACACACACTCGAAGTAACAATTCGGTCTTTTCTAAGCTTCTCAAATGTTTATTAATATTATTAAGATATCTGTTTTGTGTTTTAAATATATAAAAATATATATTTTATGTAATATATAACGTCGTTATATCATTCATTTATTTACGTAATATTTTTCTATTATCGAATCAAATGCATATAAAAATATCCGCATATTTCACACGATCGTTTTCTATTGTGAATATCGTTTTTATATAAAAGAAAAAAAAACTATTGAAAAATACATAAAATCATCAGATGTGACGAAATGAAAAATAAAATTTATTCTTAAATTCGCCATTTGATTTGATAATGCACCATGTCATACTGCATTGGTTATTCGCGACTTTTTTGACAAAAACTCGACTCGTATCGTTCCGCAACCACCATATTCGCCTGATTTGGATCCGTGTGACTTCTGGCTATTCGGCAAACTCAAAAGGCCAATGCGAGGATGCCGTTTTGACACGATTGAGGAGATAAAAACGAATCGAAGAAGGTCTTGAAGGCTATACCGGAAAAAGACTATTCCAACTATTTCGAGGACTAGAAAAAGCGTTGGCAAAAGTGCGTTTTATCGTACGGGGATTACTTTGAATTGAATGAAATTGATTTGGAAGAATAAATAAAGAATTTAAATTTTATAAACAAATTCACCTTACTTTTCGATCACTGTGTTATATATATATATATATATATATATATATATATATATATATATATATTTATATAAAATTAACGTGGAGCTTTATATAAATATTTTAAATTTATAAAACTTATGACCCATAATTATATACGAGATATAAAGTATTTTTTTATCGATATTTATTATAAAATCGATATAAAGCACGGGTTAAAAGTCGTGTACACATAATAAAGTCTATTGTATATTGAACATAAACGTTTTATTGACAAGTTTATAATTCAGTTGCCCCAAACGAACATTAATATATATATATATATATATATATATATATATATATATATATATATATATATATTATAATATAAATCGAACGTATGAAACAATTGGAAATATGAACCTGAAATATTTGCATAAAGTGCCGTTGAATATTTTATGTTTTTAAGTATTTATTATGTGTAAGCATTATTCGCTATAAGGTAATTTTTATAATAGAACATGTATAAGATTAAATTTATGTGCAATGAAATTTCTATATAATTTTTAAATAAAAATCAATTCAGCCTGAAATTTTGCTGGTAAACATTTTTTTTAAATTTTAAAAATTGTATTTAATTTTTTTTACATATACTAATAAAATATACTTGTATTTATACGACTTTCTATGTGCGATAAATAAATTATAATTTTTCATATGATTTATATAGAAAATTCTCATTCTTTTTACGGTATATATTATAAAAATAACTTTCTGAAACTATTTAATCTTTGGATATTTGTTGCAAAATTTCATTTGACAATGCGCAATATTCAATATTAAATATTGAACGAAAAAAAATTCTACGATTAATATTTCATTCATTGCGAATTTTTAAATCAGAATTACAGTTTTGACGATAAAACCAAAAAATTGAAAAAGATTAAATTTTGGAATTTCAATGATCAAATTTATATAATTAAAAAAAATATATTATTATTCGAAATTTTGTGATATCTTTCTGATGTTAGAAATTCAGAACCAATTGAAAAAATATTTTTTATTTATTTTCTAAATCAAAAGTTTTTTTTAGATTTGGTTTTCAAAATGACCCATTTTTTAAATTTTTTAGGAGAGTGCTTGAATTTCGTATCCATTTTTCCGCTTTTCTCCCCTTTTAGAACGTGTTTTTTTTTTTTTTGCTGTGGGGTGAATTCGTATTATCGTAAATTCATAATGTCAACATTTTGCCCCAAAATACTTTTTAATTCAACTCACAAAATATTTTTTTTTTTGAAAAGCAACGTTTTTCGGCGAAGAATATTACGGATCATTTGTATATCCGGTTTTCGTTGATTCTGAAGTACATATATTGAAAATTATTGTTTTAATAAATAAAATATAATCGAAAATGAATATAAAATAGGATTTTGATTAGCAATTAAAATTTATATGTGCATTTATGTGTTAGTCCTTTATATCAA